>JAVJIF010003650.1:0-117831 GCA_038442645.1 Agave tequilana | reverse complement strand
GAAAACTCTGCTGCCGGTCGACCGGGCGATCGACCACCAACGGTCGGATTTCTGACCGTTGGGGAAAGTGGTCGACCATCCGGTCGACCGTAGTTCCTAACCAGAGAGTGAAATCTCTTTGTCGGTCGATTGGGCGGTCGACCGGACCCAACAGAGAGCAATTGTTCTTGCAGACGGTCGACCACCCAGTCGACCGAAGTGAACGGTTGAACTTTGGTGCATGTCGGTCGACCGCCCGGTCGACCGATAGGACAATTTTGCTCTGCCTATGGTCGATCGCTCGGTCGATCGAAAATGGGCCAAAAACACAATCTAGATATCTTTGCAAAACCAATCTTTTTCCAATGAAAATTCTTTTGATATATAATACAAATAGAGTTCCAGCGCCTTGAAGAATTAGGGTGTGACCATGGATCAATACCAAATAAATTAGAACCATATTTTGATAAAAAAAATTTCTAAAACAAAAACCAGTTTTTCCAAAACTTGTTTTTCTGAAACTCGATAAGAAAAATGGTAAGAAGCCTACTTGTAAACTTTTGTTTGAAAAACACTAAGGAATATGAAATGTGTGTGTGTGTCAATCCAAAAGCTATCAACCTCTATCATTTTGGTTTTAACAAACGACATAAATCCTATCTAAAATAGAAAAAAGTAAAAAAAATACAAATCTTGAAATAATCTTCTGAATATCGCTTGATCCTTGAGCTCTTCTAGTGTGTTAGGCTCCGGGATCTAAATCTTCTTGGCTTTCAAATCTGTGAGTCTTGTGATGGAGCTGAAATGCAACATATACTTTTACCTGAAACTTAATTAAACACTCTTGTTAATACATAACTATATATGGTTTGTTATCATCAAGACTAGGGTTAATGGCATTTGGGCAACATAGTAGTGGTGTTATACGAGTATTATAAGTAGAATAATTTGCCATTTTTATCTTGAGATAGTAGAGGTAGAAACTGAGACTTGTGATAGGACTTTTTTCTTGAGCAATGAAAGTAGAGGCTCGTGACAAGACTTTTAGCTTAAGCTAATGGAGGAAAGGCTTGTGATAGAACTTTTTCCCTGAGCTGACGGAGGTAGATGCTGGTGACAGAATTAGAGCGCTCGTGCTGATATCGTGTTATGAAACCCGAGAAATTATAATACCAAAACAGAGAATTCTAGAGACAGAGTAGAAGTAGGAATTCTTATTGATTTCTGAAGTGTAAATTGAAATGAATCAGGAAGGGTCTATTCATATAAAAACTTTGGGGTACTATGCAGTCACTATGCATGCTTGCGTCATCGCTTGCATCGTCATATAGTAAAATTATTAATACTGCACAGTAAAGGTTGGCAGCCATCGTTTCATATAACAATTTTGACATTTTAGCCAAATCTATCGCATATAATCTAGTCCCTGAAAAATTGAGATAGAAGGAAGGAAGAGGAATAAGCACCATGAAGCATCGGCTCAAAGGGTCGCATTATATGTGCTGTTTGTATGCCCAGAAGTGAGTGGAAGTGAGGAAGTGAAAAAGTAAGATTTTTTTCTTTTTGAAAATGAGAATTTGTGTTTCTTTTCCGGTGTTTGGATGGTAGTTGAGAATGTAATTGAAAAAATGTAATGTCTTTCCGGTGTTTGGTTGGTATGTGAAGTGAAAGTGAAAGTGGAAAGGTTGACCACAAAGTTCACCATAAAATAATATTAAAATAAAAATTAATTATAAAAAATTTGGACTGTAATTAAATGCAAGTAAGATTTACATGACCAAAAAATTAACTGTTTTGAACTATAACTTATTACAAAAAAGATTTACATGACCACAAAAATTAACTGTCACATCATGAAAGTGAGGAAATGGTTATGTAAAAGAGAAAGAGAGATGTTTTGATGGACAACGGAAGTGGGAAATGACATTTCCCTCTTCCTCACCTCCGCCCACTTCCTTGAATCCAAACATCCCACATCAACACTATTTAGATGGAGAAATCGCATCATGAGAAGACTCTTGATCTACCAGAAGAAGTATGGCCTTTACAAGAATTATACATCCAAGAAGAGCATGATTCAAAAGAAGCTTTGAATATCAGATTGCCATATTCCAATACCGAAAGAATAGAGAAAAATGAAACACGGTGTGGGGAGGGGGCTACATGTCAACCAATCTCAGCATAATTGAAGTATGAAACTTACCATTCAAAACTTAATATCATCCCATCAGTACCAAATCACCAATTACATCCAAATCCAATAAGTTGCTGCAAAAGCGAGGTACGAGCTTAGAGCTTCCATCAAAGATGCCATTAGAATCTCCATGATCTATGATAACCAATAAAATCTCCCACTATGAGTCACAGTGAAGTCTCTATAATCTACAATTTTATATAAATTTTAACTATCAATCATATTTGTAGAAAATGACAATTATAAACTAATACTAAGACCTTTCTGCACTACAGTGCCAAGAGGTGCAACTGCTTGTGAAGTGACAAACAAGAGATAACTCTCTTTATTTCAATCTGCATTACTCTGTTGTTTTTCAAATGTATAATTTGTACTTGATAGCTAAGATTTACTTATCTAAACCATTCATTTCCCTTGTCACTAATTAAAACCCCTTGATTCCTATTTTCAACAATAATTAAAACACAACTCCAACTCCAAACCCAACTTCAGTTCTTATCAATAATTAAAACCATATCTTCAACAAATTTTGAAATAGATCAAAAAGAGGAAAGAAACTCACTCACTGAAATATCAAAATTAACTTCCTCTGGCCTAACCGAGCCCACCGCGCGGCCTCCGCCTCCTCCTCCTTGCAATAACAACAGCTGCAGATGTAGCAACGCAACAATCGCAGCTGCAGTGGCAGTGACAACTGCAGCTTGCGCGCACCCCTCCTCTCTGGCCTCCTTGATGCAGGTTGAGCCGAAGGGAAAGAGGAACATGGAGGAAGAGGAAAAAGAGAGGAGAAAAAGAAGAATTATTGAGGGGAATTTTGAGAAATTTTGGGGGATTTAATATAAATTTTGAGAAATTCTCTCTTTCTAGAGCGTGCGAAAGAAGAGGAGGAAGGAGGAGGAGGAGGAGGAAGAAGGTGAGGGAAGAAGACGGAGTTGGAAGGTGAGGGAAGAAGACAAAGGAGAAAGGGCTGAGCACCACTGCTTCGGGCTCTTTCTCTCGATCGTGGAAGAAAAGGGGGAAGATGACAGGCAAGACGGACATATTTTGTACATGCGTAATGGGAGAAAACCTCCCTCACTTCGCTTGATCGGTTTTTATAATTATTACTATTATACCACAGAGGTGGTGGAAACCAATGAGACACAGCGACAAAGGGAGGATTAAGGATTTGCTGGAGGAGGAGGGGGAGGGGAAGAGAGGAGAGAGAAGGGGAAAAGAGGAGAAGGGTAGAGGAGGGCAGGGGGAAGAAGGGAGAGGGGGAGGGAAGAGGTCCTCTCTCTGTGAAGAAGGGGAAGAAGAAGACAGACGGACAACTACTTTTGTGGAGTCACGGAAGAAAACCTCCTCGCTTCGCTCGTCGATTTTGATTACTAGTATACCGCTCTATCAGCGGTAACAGAGCTGTAGGTTGTCTAAAAATCATTAATGACAAGTCATCAGACGCGAACCTCCCAACGCGAAGGTCACGTTTCAATTAAAATGCAGACCTCGCGTCCAAGAAGAAATACGAACATCAAACATGAATCTGAGGAACCCTGCGTCTTACTTCAAATGCGAATCTGAGCAACTCCGCGTCTTATTTCAAGTGCAAGTTTGAGAAACTCTGCACTCCACTTCAAATGCGGGCCTGAAAAACCCTGCGACTCACTTCAAATATGAGTCTGAGCAACTCTGCGTCCTATTTCAAGCGCAGGTCTGAGCAACTCTGCGCTCCACTTCGAACGCGGGTCTGAGAAACCCTGCGTCTCACTTCAAATGCGGGTCTGAGAAACTCCGCGTGCTATTTCAAGCATAGTTGTGAGTAACTCTGCGCTCCTCCTCAAATGCGGGTCTGAGCAACTCCGTGTTCTGGTGGAGATGCTGGTTTAAGCCCTACGTCTATACAAACGTGAGGTCCGCGTCCAGTGCGAGACCCACGTTTCTGTTGTAACTGATCCTCATTACTGGGTCAATTAACTTCCCCACGTAATGTGGGAGTTAATCTCTATTATAGAGAAATTTTAGGAGACAATATTACCCCTATGACTCCTTATAAATAGCCTGAGGAGCTATGAGAGAGGGAAGGACTCTTTTTGAGTAGAGAGGACTTTTGGAGAGGAAGTCAGGGAAGAGAAAGAGAAGTTTTTACTTGAGAGCAGAGAATTCTCAACCTAAGAGCATCTTGCTTTCCTCTTACCTTTTCAGATTAGAGTAATCAGTGGACTCTAAACACTTATTATGTTAAAAATAGAGCTCCCTCCTGATTGATCTTTGAGAGCATCCAGAAGAGAAACTTGTCATTCGGCTTGTTAACGGAGAACAAGAATCACGCTCCAACACCACACGAAAAACCCGGTCTTAAACAAAGGAGAGAACCAATTATTCTCTCCTCTTTTGTAATCAGAATCGTTATGTTGTAACTTTTCATCCACTCAAAGAAATTTTACTTCTCTCTCTTTTTTGACCAAACAAAGGATGGCGACTCTGCTAGGGACTTTTTTCTCTATCGAAGAGAATGCCATGGCACAAGTTGATGTCTAGCTTCTTGGCAAGATGGTGGAATCTCTTGTCGATGAATTCGACCAAAGAAAGTTTGAAGAATTCCTTTCCTCTGGCTCCGCTAGTCCCAAGACAATGCGGCACTACTGCAAAGTCTCTTCTAAGACTCACTCTCGAATCTCTTCAGAGATTACTTCCAAAGTGGCCTGCACCATTGCTCACAACGCAAGCGGTACCACTTCTAACGAGGTTCTGAAAACCTTTTGTGCAACACGTGCATCCCGTGTCAACGTCCCTAAAGGGACCCATAAGGCTAATGCACCAGCACATGATCAAAGTGATGGTAAAGAGCAATTTCGCCATCCTTCTCCTCTCTCAACTCTACAGTTTCATATTACTAAGGGTTCCCAATAATTCTTGCAACTCAATCGGAATGCTGAACGTCGACGAAGGCATCATGCTCGTCGACAACATGTCAAAAATTCTGTAGAGGCAATCTATTCTGCAAAACCAGAACGCGAGGTTCATACCCGTGTTTCTCTCAAACAACGCAAGGACCGCATTCTTGTCCCAGAACGCGAGTCTGTACTCTTAAAAAATGTGAGGTTCACATCCAATGTGAGGCCCGCGTTTCTGATCCAAAAAGCGAGACCCGCATTCTGCCTGTTTCAGAACGCGAGACCCGCATCTCTAATTCAAAACGCGAGACTCGCATTTTGAGACAAGCTCAGCCAACACTTGAGACCCACGTTTCAACACAACACAAGGTCTGCGTTTCAACAAAGAAACGTGAGACCCGCATTCAGAATGGCATGTCTTCAAGACATAAAAAGTCAAAAATCCCTCACCCCTAGGAGTTCGAGGCTAGTTCCTCAGACGTCCCCGAGACAGACCTAAGGGATTACCTGACAAGGAAGAGGAGTTCACATCAAATCATTCCTCAATGTCGCTGCGAGCAACTTATCTCAGTAGTACTTTCTAATTGCCATTGTGGCTTTCTGATAACCAAGCCTTCGGTTTTCAATCAGTTGTCAGCAGTTTCAAACTCAGCCAAAAGACGACGATCCCGGAAGAAGAAATCCTTCTCTGACGTCGAGTACGCATAAGTGATTGCAAACATGGTGGGGCCGAGTTCCACACCAAAAAAAAGTCCAAAGGGAAGCAGCTGGCTGTCAGTTCAGAAGAGTCGGATATTGATTGATTTTCGAGTTTGAAGGATATTCTTGTTGAACCTGAAGGGGTCTACCGACATACTTAGACCCGCATGGGAACAATTGCCCCAGTCGACTACAGTTTGTTGGCCAAGAGAATTGAGGTGAATGATGAGCACTTCTCCATCATTGGATCTGGTCTTCGAATTCTAGTTTGGAGACAACCACCTTTGCTTACATGACGAGAACTCCCGAGGAAGTGGCCAGGCAATTTGAAGAGTAGGCCCGAGTCCAAAGGGAACAACTCGAGATGATTCGAGCTCAGTAAGAATCTATCAATACCCTTAAGCAGATGTTGTCACAACTGCTTAAGGAGAAAAAGAAACCGAAGGGTAGAACTCCTTCCAAGAAGTCCAAGGGCAAACGGAAGGAAGGGGAGAGCTCATCTTCTGCAAACATTGAGAATAAAGAGCATTCCAACTTTGAGCCTCCCAAATCTTCATCTGAAGAGGAGGATAATTCAGAAAATGGTAGCAACCATTCCAAGAGGATGAGTAAAATGGAGCAACGTCTTGAAGCCCTAGCAAACCAACGCGGTCTTCAAGACGTAGGGATAATTTTGTCCTACCCAGCAGAATGGGATACGACTTTTTACCTCCCAAGTTCAAGGCACCGACTCTCCATACTTTTGACAGTAAAGAATCGTCGAACCAACACATATACTACTTTAAATCTCAAACTGGGAACGTAATATCAAATGATGCCATTATGACTCGTTTATTCATTGACACTCTTAAAGGGGTCACCTTTGAATGGTTCATGAAACTTTCTGCTGGCTCGATCAAGATATGGGCCAACCTCGAGAAGTTATTTCTGGCTCATTTCTTTGAAGACGATACAAAAGTTTTAGTGCCAACTCTCCTTGTAGCCAAGCAAAAAAAAGGAGAGTCCATCAAAACTTACGTCGAGAGATTTCAGAGCATGGCACTCCGTTGTCCCAGCGGCATGACCCAGTCAACACTGGTGGAGACGTGCCATCATAATCTGCAAACTTTCCTACTCACTCAAATGGGTGGCAGAATGTCACACTTGGAAGAAGTTGGTGTTACAAGGTGAACAGGTGGAAGAAATTATCGCCCGGGTCAGAGCTGATGAAAATAGCAAACAAATACCCGACAAACTAATGCGATGAGCTTCAGAGTCATCTTCCCACCCAAGAGGAAGGATACTTTGGCAACTGAGGTCAAATCACCTTCGAAGACCCAGTTTGTTAGAGGAGGAATGGCTTCTGGCCAACCACGTGCCAATAAACTATACTCCTTTAAGGATGAGTATGTGGTCTCTTTGTTTAAGTTACTCTAAAAGAGTAACAAACTCAAATTGCCAAAGATCAGACGCCCTGAAGAAATAGGGAAGTCTGATGATCCCAGCTACTGTTTATATCACAGGATGCCGGGACATCCTACCAAGAATTGCTACATCTTCAAAGATATTCTTCAGGCTCTGATTGACGCAGAGTTACTTAAGCTCCGTCCAGAACAGAAGAAGTTGACCGCCAACATGACAACTATGTCACCTATTCAATTTTGTCAGAATCTCCTACCAGCATCAACCAGAGTGGTTCCCATCCTGAAAAGGGAACTAAGAGTGATCAATACGGATCCTCATAACCAGAAGGAGAGAGCTTTTATCCCTGTTACTACTCCTTGAGGAGAGACAATGTGGGTCCATCCTGACATTGTCGAAAGCCGACAGTGGACGACCGTCACAAGCAGGAAGTCCAAAGGCAAAGCCAAAGCATCCTCCAAAAATGTGGTAGATATCTCTATAAGAGAGACTGAAGAAGATATCGCCTCTCTCACTAGTTCAGGAGAAGAGGAGTCACCTTTGCTGCTGACACAAACGCACCTCCCATCCGAAGACTCGATCCGGCAAGCAGTACTTGAAATAGTACACTGAGCCGATGGTAGACTCCCCCTAGCCAGCTGAGGAGACAATTGAGCAGTCCACGAGTCCATCCGTAGAAAAACAGAAAGAGCTTCAGTATGTCAAAGCTCTTCAGAAAGGCGGTGTGGGACCATCTACTCCCTTCCGTTTTGATGTCATGGCTCAACTGGCCAACATCCCTACTCGAATCACTCTGTATGAACTCCTGAGGCTTTCTAAGTCTACAAAGGATGCCTTAAGAGAAACATTAGTAGATGCAGAGATTTTCACGACCTAGATTCTTGCTATATGCAGAGAGGAAGAAGGTAACCATTGCCACCACACTTCAAAGCGACTTCCCTACATCACCTTCACCACAGAAGACATGCAAGTTAAAGGGAAACATGTTAGACCCCTGCATTATACAGGGTATATTGGATCATCTGAAGTGAGTCGTATTTACGTTGATTCGGGATCCGCGTTGAGCATTATGCCCCACAGGGTCATGCAGCATTTGGGGATCCCACCCATCGGTTAAACGCCACTCAGACAAACCATCTATGACTTCAACGCCAATGGTACGCGCCAATGGAAAAAAATCAAGCTCAGATGTTGATGGGGAGATCTCACTCCACTGTTTCAATTAACCGCAAGTGCACGGTTGATTGTTTGCAACATTTGAGGGTCGATCCACAGGGACAGGTAGTTCATTGGTTTCAACACTTCTAGGCGAATTGAGTGAAAAGTTTTTATGGATTTGTTCTGAACTAAGTGTCAATCTAAGAAAATTAAGTCAAGCATCTAGGATCGGATCCCCTAAACTAGAATCAAGTGGTTAATTTTTTGTCTCTAAACCGGTCTGTTGTTACTCACCAAAATCTCTATTTCTAATCGGCAAAGTAAGTCTAAACACTACATCAAGCACAAGATATTATCCACGTTACATGATCTATCAAAGATAAAATCGATAACTTAAACTAAATGAAGAAAAGAGTAGTAAAATTCTAAGCATGAGCCATAAACCCAGACACATAACCTGCCAAAAACCTAGCCGTTTTAAAAATAATCTCTTAAAAGTAGTAGATCAATAGATGAGTGTACAGTCCTAAATAGGAGATATTCCATTTACCACTCGAAAATTTAGCCAAGGGCCATCTATCCTAGGTGCATGAGGAATTTAGCTATTCATGTTAATAATAATATATTCTAATGAATTAGGCATAATTACATTAATAATTGCATGTAATTAACTAAGTTAATTCAACTAAATTAATAAATTGTTAATTAAAAACTAAACTAAATCAACTAACATGATTACATTCATTAACTAAATCTTACTTACCTCAAGCCCACAACAACAAAGATCATTGGGGCACAAAATTCGAACGCTAACCATGTACGTGAAAGAGTAACATTTTGCACACGATCTCTGAGAGAGAGGGAGGGTCTGCGGTCCCTTCTGAACGGCATCACCACCTACGTGGGCCCAACTTCCTTTTCGCTCTCCGCTCTCGCACGCAACCGTGGAAGAGAGATGCTCACGTGTGGGCACTACTTTCTCCTGCTTTGAACATATCAAGTTTCAAAGCCAAAATCCCCTGCAAACGTCGCCTCTTTGCACAATGCTTGGAAATCACAACAAAACAAAAAAAAGAATTTATAAAGTAATCCCATTATGAAATTCTCACACCACTTAAAGGCACAACATCCATAAAGAGGCACTACAATATTTTGTAATAAAATGCACAAAAATGAAGCATGCTGCCACAAAGATGGCAGCCAAGAAAATAAAAAAAATTAAAACCCTAAAGAATAAACCTAACAACCTTCCTGCCGTCACGGCAGCCCCATCTCTTTCTTATAAAATAAGAATTGTTTACAGAAAACCCCCTAAATAATAAATATTACATATCAATTCAGTTCTGCCTCAAACTGAATCTATAAATGGTCAATACGGGCAACCTAACAGGTGAATCAACAAAAACGCTCAACATCAAAGTTATAGATCTTTAAATTCTCTTTCCGTAGACACCTAGATGACCTCTTTGGGAGCTATGTAACCAAAGTCATAGCTAAAATATTACAACATGCCTGAAAGATAACCCTTCAATCATTACAAATTGCGTGATTTTACTGCCTGATTCTTCTTCTTTTTTTTTTCAACTTTAATTTTTACCTATTTACTACAAAATCCACTAAAAGCACCCGAGTAGCATTATTTATATATAAAATATAGATAATGAGAGCAATAAAATGGCATAAATTCATGTCAAGCAGATACCCCCACACCTATCTTTTGGAAGTCCTCGAGCAAAACAACTAAAAAGAAAATCAAAGTAACCTAACCTAACTCACTTTTGTAGGATTCACAGTTGTACTTAGCATGTGCAACAAGCCATTAAACCTCTAAGTTACCTCTAGAGGACGAATTTTATCTCGTGAGGGTTTTCAGTGGATTGCACCCACAAAATCCAAGAAGGTTAGAATTAAGAAATAAATAAAATAAAATAAGGATAACAAAAAATCAAGAAGAGAAAAATGCAATTTTTTTTAACTCAAGTTAATTAGTTAGCGAGATCGTAAATTTTCATGAGTTTCATTTTCTAGATCAATCGCAACTCAAGAAATCATATTGTCTATAAAATAAAGTCTCAAATCCAAAACTTTATACCACATGTTCTAAGTTTCAGATCCTATGCACCCCATGATTGTGATGTAGCTTTCAAGCTTGAGAATATTTGACTCCAACTTTTGCTTATTTTTGTGATAACATTTTTATAACAGTTTTTAACTATCTTTTCGTAGATACCGAGGCTTCCTGAGGCCAAGGTGCCTAACTAATTGATAATCAAAATTATTATATTTTTATGGTGTCTTATCTTTTTACGCTTTCTCAGCTACTCATGTAGCGAGCTTTGGACCAATGCTCCCAAACTAGATGGTCTTAGGGCATTAAGTATAGAAACACTCAGACAGACTTAATTACTCAAGTAACTGAGGCCACAAAACAAGACTTATTAATAGTAATATTTTACTATATAATTTTTTTATTTTTTATTTTTTTGTTTATATATATTTTTAATATTATAGTTGTAATCAATATTCCAAGCCTATGAACTAATAGCGTAAGTGCTATTGGGTACATAGTCACTTAGACTAAGTTTAGATGGTATGCTCGTTTTAGATTCTAATCTTTATGTTAAGACTTTATGACTCTTTCATCTTGATTTCACTTTTAAAATCCACTAATGGATACTAAATTACTCACATACAACCTAACCATTTGTAGATAATTTTCATTTTTTTGAAGATTCTTAAAAGAAATTAAAGATAAATAGAAAAAAGAAAACAAAAAAACCCTAAAATCAACCAAAAGCTTCCAAAGGAAAAAAATATGTGAATCTCTCCCCACACCCTAATTGTGCCATGTCCTCATGTACGCAATAAATACAGAGATAAACATAATCTAGCATGTAATTTACATATCCAAAACATGCACACAATCATGATGATCATGCAATCCAAGCATACAAAAGATATTGAAATATAACATATGCTAGAATTATAAATACTGACAGTGCGCTAGAAAACCAAGCTATCGAAGCAACAAAAATGCTCCCTGTGTGTGGTGGTTGCCCCTTACTTATCCTATATCACTTGTAATAAACTCGACGCATAGGTTAGAGAAAGAGATAAATAAAAGACTCAAAGTCAACTAACTAAAAGAGAAATAAAAGGACTCAAATACTAAAAGAAAAATAAAATAAATATATACATATGTACAACTCCACGTCTCCCCCACACCTAATTTTTCTAGGTCGGTTCCTCCCCCTTGATCTTTTTTCACTCTCAAAGTGGGTCCTCTTCATCGACTTTACTTGTAAATCAAAACCCTTTATCATTTCAGCACAATCTCCTTTAAACTTGATCTTTATACTCATTTTCTTTGTCCTCTTCTTTTTTAGCTTTCTTCTTATCAGCAAGTCAGAAAGAGGACTCACTCCCGCATCATTAAACCTAGCCCAATCTTATTATCATCACTTTCACGTGAGCAAGCTTGATCATTAGCTAAGAATTTAAGTTCATCGTCAATATCTCTTCAAAGTTTTTATCATAGAATCCTATGTGAAATGTGTGTCCATCCAATTCATCCAGAAGTAAAGATCATCCTCAAAGATCTTTTCAAACCTTTGTTCGCAGTATTCACAGCCAAAATTTATGGACTCATTGTCGATATGATCGTTCGCCATTTCTTGAATCAGGGATGACACATGATTAAACTGTTGATTTATTTCATCAAACATCCTGATCTCTTCCTCACATAGCTTATCAAAACTTTGGTGAGTGCACCCAAAGTCTACATCATCTGATCATCCTCGAATTCACTTGATAGACTTTGAATCATATTTACTTCAAAGGATTCAGTAGATGGATCACTTTGTTGCCCTTCCAGGTTGAAGATGTTCAGATCAACTGTCATATTTTCAAATGTGGTTTTCATTAAACCGCTACGACAATTGATCAGAGCATTCGAAGTTGTTAGGATGGCCTACCCAAGATCACAGGATCTGTCTACGAGGGTTCGTCATAGGTTCAGTGTCAAGGATGATGAAGTCCACAGAAAGATAAATTCACTACCTTAATCAGAACATCCTTTAATCTCTCCTCTAGGAATTTTATTGATCCATCCATCAATTGGAGTGTGACTTTGGTTGGTTTCAACTCTCCTAACTCTAACTACTGGTACACCGAATAGGAAGTAGATTTACGCTCGCTCCCAAATCTAGTAAGGCTTGTTTGATAATTGTGTTCCCTATTGTGCATGAGATTGTTGGGGAACCAGGATCTTTGTACTTCACATGGATCAAATTGGAGAGGATCTCAAAAATATTTGCCGTAAGAAAGACTTTCTTGGGGACCTGTGTTGCTCTCTTCTTTAGGCAGAGGTCCTTTAGGAATTTTGCATAAGAAGAGACCTGCTCAATTACATTCAAAAGTAGGATATTGACTTTTAACTACTTAAAAATTTCAAGAGCCTTTTCCACTTGAGCAGAATGCTTCTTCGGTTTGAGCCTATTTGGAAATGGTGCTGGTGGCTCATACAACAGCTCACTGACTTGCTCATTTTCTTTTCTTTCAATTCATCTGAGCCAGAATAGGATGGGACAGCCTTGGGAAGAGAAAGACTCCCTTGGTCGGGCATCACCACTTGATTATCAATTTTCTTTTCAGATCGCAAAGTATGAACTGTATTAACTTGAGCATAACTGGAAGGAGTTGACATTGGATTAACCACAGATTGATTTGGGAATGTTCCCTTCTCCCTCTCACCAATTTGCATTGCCAGTTGACTCACTTGTAGCTCGAGACGATTTACTGTCTGTTGATTAACATTCAACATTTGTGTTGTTGATTGCATGAAAGAAGTGAATGTCTTTTGCATGTTGCTCAGCTTTTGTTCTTGTTCGTTCCAAGCCCTGGTGGTGAATTATTGGATTTGCAAATGAGGGAGAAGATTGAGTGGAATATGGGTTCACAAAAGCTGGTTGATTTTGATTTAGTCTCACATTCGGTCTTGAAATTTGCTCACTATTTAGCTGATTCTCATTGGACAAGGGACCTTTTTGGTTGTCTCATGGTTCCAAGAGAAATTAGGATGATCCCTCCATCCTGGATTGTAAGTTGACGCATAGGAATCATTTCGTTGGTGATGAAACATAGTGTCTAGTTGATCTTGACCGTCTGCTAGTGGATTAGGGAGCAGTAGACAATCTTCCAACTCATGAGTTGGAGAGTGGCAGTTGAAACAGCTTGGTATGATATATGATTTATGTGGTCGAGCTGTGCATAAGTCCTCTTGAGTTCCAGCGCCTCTATTCTTCTCATTAAAGCAGCCACCTTAGCTTCAGCAGCAATTGAGTTCTCAACTGAGTGGACATCGCCCCATAATGTAGGAGTTATTATTGAAGATCTTTTGGTAAATCTCTCCCACTGCATGGTCTTTTCTACCATAGCTTTGAGAAATTTTCATGTATCATCCTCTATCATCATCATGAAGTCCTTATTGTAAGTCACCTAGAGGGGGGGTGAATAGGTGATGGCTAATCTAATGGTCAATAATGCGGAATTAAAAACTTCTTAAACTAAACACCACGTATAACACAAGAGTGTAGCCGGATTCCCCGTGAAGGGCTCTGGACTAACTCCTCAAGATTCCTCTAAATAAGAGTTGAGGTGCCGCGTTGGCTCTCTTGGTTGAATACAAGTGTTAGCAAACAATCCCCAAGCATATAACAATGTGAGCACAAATATATATCAAGCATGTAAATGTAACGCCCCGATCCGGCGGGTACGGAGACGTTACTGCGACGTATATACGCAGGTCAGAAATACCCTCACGTATATACGCTAAGCATCAGTACAGGCAAGAATCAGAGTACGGAAGCAAGTGGTGCATTATACATTCTAACATAAGAGCACAGTTACAAAGTTATCACAGGAAGTGATAAATATTACAAGAATATTACATCACCAATATGGTGCAATTGCGAGTATATAAGGATGAACAAGTATGAACAGTATAAATGGAGGCTCCGAGTTTTAACAGGAAAACTCTAGAGCCGAACAAGGGGCCTGGAAGGATGGGGCTCTGGACGGTCTGCTGGAGATCCACGCTACCGCTGCGCCGCTCTGATCAGCAACTGGGAGAATCCACACGCTCCAAGCTCTAAGACCTGGACATGAGGATCCAGAGGAGTCAGAACTCCCCGGCAAGTGGTGATGCGAAAGCCAGATGGCGAGTGTGGATAAGCACATGTGTATCGATAAATCTGGATCATAACATGAAAATCGAGTCGTAGGCACAAGCATGCAGAAGTAAGTAGATATACAACAATTGATATCAAGTAGGAAAGACTCATGATATGGTAAGATAAGAGCAGGAGACAGGTGGATAGAATACAAGTAGAAGGCAGATATGAACATGTATAGTATAATAATCATAAAACCGAAAATCCGAAGTAAAATTCGATATAAGCAAACATGGCAAAGCATACTACGGATACATGGTTAGCATCATTTATTATTATTATTACTCGTCTTACCCAGATGTCTAGATATGTGATCTAGCGTCCCAGCGTACATATATCCACATCTAAGTAAAGCAAGGTTGTTATTGGAAACCAATGGGGGTATCAACGAACAATGTTTACAGTGGGTCCCGTACATGCCCGGGACCACGGTCCAGGACGTTCCATCGCTGGTGTATGGAACCGGCCGCAAGGCCTACAGGAGGGTCTTATAGAATGCCCTTATCAAGATGGTACCAGGAAGGAGGGAGCCAGCACTCCCCTCGGTCGCCTAGAGGCCCACAGGTCAGACCGGAGTTTTAGTTGCACAACATACCTAGTGCCACTGTAAACACGAACATATATTGATAGCCGCAAGTTTCCCCCGACCCGATGCAAGTTGTTCCTTTTTATGATTTATTATGTAATTGTCATTTTACGGGAATAGCAGGTGCAAGACATGATCAGGAGTTCAGGAGTACATGAGTACTATAGATTCAGGTCACTGTATATGTATAATACAGGATAACAAGTATAAGATTCAAGTCACTGTATGTAATACAGGATAACAAGTATAGTATTCCCGTAAATGTGATAATCACAGGTCAAGTATTAATATATCAGGGGGCAGGTGATAAGTCATGTCATAGTAAGAAGCAAGTGTCAAGTAGCAAGTCGGGTGTCAGGTGATGACACAATAGTTGACAAGTGATATAGACAGGTGTCAGGTATTAGCATGTAGATGGTAGGTATCAAGCAAAAGCATGTCAAGTGTTAATATATCAAGTGTGTACTTGGCAAGTGATAAAATAATAGCTGAGCACAATCAAGCAGAGCTGAGCAAGCTGGAGCGAAGCTAATGTACAACACTAAAAATGCTATCACGCTCGGCGTGGTTACCACTCGCAGCGTAGCTAGACACACGTGTCGCAGTAAGCGTATGAACGCTATACTACTACTCACGGGAAGCCATGCTCACGGGTAATTACACTCGAACGGAGTAAGCGGTAAAGTGTTGATGCTAGGTCCGCCTACCAGGCGTAGCATAGAGAAAGCCCAAAGGACTTTAAACCTCAAAGGTTGTATCCAGAGGTTAAGGTACCTGCAGAGAAAGTGTTAGTTCTAGATACAAATACATAAGACAAACAAGTCGATGCAACGAAGCGGGAAAGCCAAGAGGAAAGCGAGAACACTCGCCTAAATCTTTAGAAAACACAGTGAAATCCCCAATCTCTGGAATTCAGGTAACCAACGCTTAAACGCGTTAAAGAGAGTGATAGGTAGAGAGGAGAAAATCAAGAGAGAGAAAGAGAATGAGAGAGAGGAGAGAGAAAGTGAGAACTAGAGAGAGAAGTCCATGGAGAGAGAGAGAGAGAGTACAGGGAGAGAGATTGTGTACAGGGGGACGCGAGTTTGAGAGTGAGACGCGGGGTCGCAGACGCGGGAGTCGCGTCGCGTAGATGCCACAAACGCGAGGTTCGAGACCCGCGTTCAAGTTATAACATGAGAAGAACATAGACGCGGGCATGAGCTCCGCGTCGTGTTGACACGAGAAGGACACAGACGCGGGCATGAGCTCCGCACCGCGTCAATACAGGAACGCGAAGGCCACGTTATACAAGTATCGAGAACGCGAAGATTCGCATTAAGGAATTGCCTAGACGCGGGGGTAAACTCCGCGTCTAGCAACCAACAGAGAGAAAGAGAGAGACAGGGAAAGAGGGAGAGTGAGACGCAGGGAAAGGGGGAGAGTGGGATGCAGGTTTTGGGAGACGCAAGGATGAAAATAAGGGAAAGAAAAGAAAGAAAGAAAGAAGGAAGGAAAATGAAGAAAGATGGAAAGATAGAAAGGAAAGGAAAGAAGAGAAGGGAAGGGGGTGGTAGCCGGCGATGGCCGGCGGTCACCGGCGGTGGCCGGAGTTGGCCAGAGAAGGCGGCCAAGGCTCCAAATCCAAACAATAGTTGGGTGCAAGTGTAGTTCATTTTAGATTTTTGGAGTTTTGTAAAAGGAGTTTCGGAGAGCGAAGCTATAGCTCGTCGGAAAGAGCACGGCGAGGAGAGGAAGATGACATGGTCGTTGGTGGCCAGGTGGAGTATGTGGTGGTGGAGATGGTGGAGAAAGTGGTGGTGAAAATGGGTTACTTTGGTGGAAAGAGAGGAAGAAGAAGGTGGTGGAGATGTGTGTTGTGTTTGTTGGAATGGTGGAGGAGATGGAGGAGAGAAAGGTGGAGAAGTTGGTGGTGGAAATGGAGGTTGGAGATGGTGTTGGCCAAAAGGCCTTCCACCCTAGTTTTGATGATGATTAACTCATGTAGTTATATTTACTAATAATCTTGTGTTGTTTAAGTTTCAGATCATTAACCAAGATATTAGTTGGTAATTAGCTTCAACAAGGAGTTTAGAAGCTTTTCATGATGATTCCAGGGCTCAAGCTTCAAGATCACACTTTGCCTAGCCCATGGATGGAGTTTTGGAGCAAGTCTTCTTGATAACACGAAGACTTAGGTATCCATAGTTTAGATAGTGTGTTTTAGATCCATTTGTAAAGTTTAGTATAGTTGATATGCTCAAGTGCACAAACACACACGTTTTCATGATTTGGATTTTGATTTTCATGAATAGTAGATCAAAACAAGTTTACTTTATTTCTATGTATATTAGATATGTTCTAGATATACATACATGGTTTAACTTGCTAAACAAACTTATTTTGATATCCCTATTCATGTGTTGAAAATCAAGTTTGGAAAAATACAAGTTTTGTTTTTGATAAAATTTGCAAGACTCAAAAATGAATTGAATATGTTGATACATGTCTTGAAACTTTTATCACTTGTTTGAGTTTTGATATAAAATGATAAAAATATTTTTGGTGATTTTTAGAAGTATTAAAGATTTTTATAAAATATTTTTCCCAAGTTTTCAAACCCAGTTTTCAGGTCCAGGACTCAACCAGTCGACTAAGCCAGGTTATTAGTCGACTTGGCTGATGTTCGGTCGACCGGTGATCGCGTAAAAAGCAAGTACTAAAATGAGAGAAGAAAGTGTGGGTTAATGTTACTGCTTTTGCGATTCTTTCCGTAGTAGCGAAGTGGCTATACGGGTCGTATCCACAAGGAGGGAGAGCGATAGAAGCTTGATGCGGCTTTCAAAGTTCAAGAAGAAGAAAGTTCTTGTTTCCAATAAAGAATTTGAAAAGTGAAAACAAGTATTTTTAGAAATTGTTGGAAAATGTTTGGTGGTTTGTAAAAGTGATCTTTTTCTTAGTTGTAAAGATGCATGGCTAACTTTCTACTAAGTGCTCCTACTAACTTCTAACTTTTTGAAGATAGCCTCACGATGGATCATAGGCAAACACGACACTTGTGCATTGGAACTAATCACGAGTGAGAGTTCATCCTATAACTTAACCTTACACGGCAAAAACTCGGACATTCCCATATCAAGATCCGATAGAAGGCGAGAATAAGGGAAGACTCGAGTGCACTATTGGTATCGGCAAAGTTAAAAGGGAAAAGAATCTAACAAGTAAAACACAACTCATAGATCATCAAAACGAATTAAGTATGAAATATAAGAAAGTAGATACTTGTAGATAAATTAGAGTTAGAACCCTCATCTTAAGATGCCATAGCTCTCATTTGCACAAGGCTTGTTTGGCACTATTGATTCATACGGGTTATCAAACAAGTGTTAGAAATTAGTGGATTAGTAGTTAGTTAGCCATGCTATGGAAAAGTTAGTTAGCCATCAAGGTAAAAGAAACAACAAAGAAAAAAAGGTAAAAGGGAAAGGGGAGTTACACTACAACAAAGTAAAGAAAAAAGGGAAGGGAGAGAAGTTACACTACAACAAAGAAGTAAAAGTAAATGCAAACAAGAAAGTAAATGAAAGAGAGAAGTAGTATTTGTATTATCTTGTCACCCTTTAAATACAACTCTTTACACACTCTCTCTCTTTCTCTTTAATGGCTAAGACCTAAAACTAGAAGAAGAATAACAACAACAAGTACAAACTAAACACAAGATTATAAACTTGCTCTAATTCTCCAATCTGCTCCAACTGAAACCCCAAGGGGGTATTTATAGCCATCAGGGAAGAGGGGTCCAGGGGACAAGGAAGTGACCCAAGACGGCGCGCGCGCCGCGGCCACATGGCCGCGGAAACGCGGCAAAAGCCGCGTTTCCGCGACCATTTAATGGCCGCGCGCGCGGCTCTTCGGCCGGCGCGCAGTCTTTTCTGTCCCCTGTCGTATTCGGCGCCCGATTTGGTTTTGCAGTCTCTGATTTTGCCAGAATTAGCCTCTTAGGTCAATGGCTACCTTTTAGGTCTTTTAATCACCAACTAAATGGTGATTTAGGTCTTCTTCTTCATTGGCACACCATGGATCTAGAATCAAGCAAGCAAGGTATTATTAGCAGAATTTTTTATCCAATAAATGTGAGAATGTGATGAAAATTATGCAAAATTAGAGACTAATCACCGGGCCGGTCGACCGGACGTGCACAGATCTGTGCACGTTTGGAGTCACTGGGACGGTCGACCGAGCCGGTCGACCGGGTCGAGAGCTCTGCTCTCTGTTTTTCTGGGTCGACCGGGCCGGTCGACCGCAGTTGCCCAACGGTCATATTTCTGACCGTTGGCGGTCGACCGGGCCGGTCGACCGCTGCCTGTCAGAGCTGCCAGCTCAGCTCTAACGGCTAATTTTCTGTTGGGGCTATAAAAACCCCATCTCTTTGGGGATTTTGGCCAAGTTTTTAAAGAGAAAAAATACTGGTTTTCTGAAGTGTTTAAAAGAGTTTTAAAAAGAGTTTTTGGGCTTTAAAACTTCCAATCTTTATTGTTTTGGTTTTTTGGAAAATCAAAGAGAACTAGGTTTTGGGATTTTGATTTGATCTTCTATTTCTATCATATACAAGAGATTTCCCAATTAGTTTTTCTTTGTTGCTTGTTTCCAAAAACACCTAATTTTCCACACTTGAGCTATCATACTATCCTAATCTATTAGGATCTTGTTTTTGTGGAAAGAAAAAGAGGAAAGAACAGAGAGTTTGAGTTTGTGGTTTTTGGAACCACTTGTTGTACACACCCTTATTCTTGTTGTTTCCCTCTTAGGTAGAGGTGATCGGGTGATTGGTTTGCTCCCTCTAGAGAGAGGTGGAGATTTGGTTGTAAACCTCTTCGGTAGAGGTGTTGTTGGTTGGTTGTTGTATTGGCTACGGGCCTACCCCTCGGTTGTGAGGTGGTTGTTTGAGAGAGGAGTTTGATACTCCTAGTGTTGTAACAAATCCTCTTCGGTAGAGGTTCCCTCGGTGGGAGATAGTGGATTGGAAATCCTACACGGTGGTGTAGGCGGGGATGTAGAGCAAGGTGCTCGAACCTCGAAACATATCTTGGTCTTTGCGATTGATCCATTGTCTCTCTAACTCTCTCTCATTTATTGTGCAAAGCATCATTCATAACATCATATCATATTTGCTTGTGTTGAGCATAATTCATATTGCCATATCTATTTGCTTGTGTTGTGCCTTGCATATTTCATATTGCTATATCTTGTATATGCTTGGTTGTTTGTGTGTGCCTCACTTGTACCTAATCAACAAGAGCTTCACATAGCACCTCAACCCATTCAAGGGGAATCAAGAGGAGTTAGGCCAGAGCCCTTCACGGGGAATTCGGCTACACTTGTTGATTGTACTAAGTGTGTTGCAAGATTTGCATTAGCTTCCGCATTTAGCGCACATAGTTTTGCATTTAGTTCTAGATTAGCACTTACACCTATTCACCCCCCCTCTAGGTGTTTTTCAATTGGTATCAGAGCTAGTGCTCCTGATATTAGGCTTAACATCCTAGGAGTGAGATCCATTTGCTTGCTAATCTTTTGTTTGCATTTGCTTGTTTGCACACATATAGTTTACCATGGCCTTCATGACCCCACCTATGTTTGACCCTTCCAACATTCATGTTTGGAAGATTAGGATGACTGTTTATTTACAAACCCTAGGTCATAAAGTTTACCTTGCCATTACCAAGGAATCCTTCCTTAGTGATAGCAATCATATAGGGGCCAATGCACAAGCCCTAGAGGCCATTAGAAGCACATTATTTAAAGATTATCTTTTACGTGTTTCTAACATTAATTCCGCTTTTGTAGTGTGGAACAAATTGACAACAACCACCACCTCTGAGCTTCAATTGCCAAATCAACCGGAGGAATCTAGCGGAGAATCCGATTCACAATACTTCATGGTCCAAGGAATGACTCTCTTGAGGTACACTCAGAAACTCCATTAGATAGTGATGATGATGCTAGTTCTTCAAATGATCATATTGATGCCCATGCTTTGAATGAAGAACTTTCTATTGTGTGTGAAAAACTAATAGAAAAATATAACTTGTTGAAAAGAAAAGTCTAGGAATTGAACAAGAAAATAAGAATTTGCATGCTAGACTTAACAATATTTTGCAAGAGAAGGTTGAGGTCTATAATGAAAGGGATTCATTGAGATCTCAATTAGAACTTGCATTAAAAGAAAATAAGTTTTAAAATCTAAAAATGATTGTGAAACTCTTTTGAAGAAAATGAAAATTTGTCTTCGAAAGTTGATTTTGTTTTAAAAGAAAATGTTGCTTTGAAAAATAAAATCATTTCTATTTCAAATGATTTAAATGTTTTTTTTAGATAAGAATATTATTTTGCAAAATAAGATTGATGCTCATGTTTGCCATGCTAGGGTAGTATCACACACTTCACCTATTGCATGTGCCACCTCTTCTTTAATTGATAATGATATATCCATGCTTAAGAAGAGAGTAGATTGTTTGGGCTCCACTATGAGCCAATGTGCCATGAACCACACACGCTTGGAATCCTTGGTTCGAAAGAAACAAGTTCCAACCTTTATGCATGCACACCCTCCACGGCATACACATGCTCCTCACGGACACCATCACACGTATGCTCATGTGTACACTTGTACACATTGTGGACGTAAGGGCCACCTTGCTAAATTTTGCTATGATAGAATACATGTTGATAATTTAGCAAAGAAATTTGTTTGGGTTAGAGAAGGGACTAACCCCCATGGACCCAACAAGATGTGGGTACCAAAGACCACCCCTCCTTTGTTTAATGTAGGTGTGGGCTCTCACATGACGTGAGAGTGATAGCACCTTGGAGTGGATGCGTTCCATATTTAAAGGAAATCAATTGGATGCATCACTTTCAAGGGAAGGTTTGGTGGAGATGACCACCATGTTTTGGAGACAAGGAGAGTTGCTTCTTCGGTTTTGGTAACAATCCTTTTACTCCCATTTATATGTTTACATGCTTTCCTTGATTAAAATTTATAGCATGTTTTGATGTTTTATAGCATGTTTTTGATGTCTATGGATTAGTATGTACATACCATGTTTATTAGATCCTTGACATACATGTATAGTATTTGAGACACACATGCTTATATGAATCCATACTTAGTGTTCTCACTTTTGTTTAAGCTATAATGTACATCAAGAATCTAATACATGTGAATTTACATAGTAATCATGTTTTAGGTTTGTCATGATGATTTTTATATTGTGTTTTGATGCTTCATGTCTTGAATATTTGTTTAAGTGTTAGTTCTTCATTAAGACTAGGACTTATACTTGTACATATAGTGGGCCACAAATAAATCTATATATGTTGAGCATGATTGCCTATTTGAACCCATTAGATGTGCTAGTATAGTCTAGTTTTGATGATTCATACATTTCAAACTTGTATTCCATTTTTGAATTTGTTTTATGATTGTGTGTTTCACTTCATGTATATGTTTGTATTGCCAAACTTTAAGATATACATGTATACCCCTTGAGTCATTTGCCTTTCATGCAAATCTATATATATGGACTCAATTGTGTTTAGGGATATGTATGTATACTTCATGTTTGACAAAACATACATATGCCTTGAAATGAATATTGCTTTGATAAAAATTTAAGTTATTCATGTTTCATGTTTTTGTGATTATATTTAACTTCATGTATATGTCTATCTTGTCCAAACTATTAGATATACATGTTTATCCTTTTGAGCCACATGCCTTAATGCATATATTTTGTGAACTCGTTGAGTTTTGGATATGTATGTATATCTTAGTTTGTATAAGACATACATATGCCTTGAAGATTAAATAGTTTGATGATTTTTATGGTTTCATGTTTTCATGCTTAAGGAATAATTGAGCTTTATGATAAATTTTCATGATTATGATATTCACACCTTATTTGTACACTCACATTTATTGCTTACTCATGTTTTGTTTTCATGAGTCATATTTATGCCTAATTGAATTAGAGTGTTGATTATCTTGTGGATTTCGTGTTTTATGAAAATTATTTTTAGTTTATTCCTTACTTGAAGGATTTCGTACTAGTTAACAAATATTTCCATTTTAACTAGTTCGTATTCCTCACTTTGGTAGAGTATTTCAAACAAAGCTTATTTTCAAATCTATTTTTGAAAACCCCTACCCTTTATGGAGGATGGATGGGTGATCATGTTCATGAGTGCTTTAAAATGAAATCATTTAAAAACTTGAACCTTGATTGGGAGGTATAGTAATATGATGTATACACTTGAACTTATTGTTATGTCAATTGGTATCATTGAACTCTTTCAATTGGTATCATTTTGATCTTCTTGTATACTCATATATGTTTTGTATGTATGTATGCTTTAAATTTCAAGAATATCAATTTCAATTGGTATCTATTTTCCATACATATATATATATGTTTGTGTTTATGCTAATGCTTGAGTTTTCAATTTTGTTTCAATTGATTACTTTTAAATTGATATCAAGACTATGCATCATTTTAGTTTGTAATTCATAAAGGGGGAGAAAATTTGATTTTGTATTTCAATTGGTATTTGTACTCCCACACTTTATGATTAAAAGTTGTTATTTTAAACATATGATATCAACATCAAATTTGTTTATATGTTTTTAAAATGAATAATTCTTACATTTGGTATCAATGTTCTATGTAAAATCTTTTCAATTGGTAAATATTTACTATTGGTATCAAAATTTGTGTTTAGACATTCAAAATTTATTATGTCTAATTTAAATAGGTATCTAAAAATTGTTTGTTTTTCAATTGGTATCTAAAAATTTCTAAAATTTTGTTTAAAGAAAATACAAAAGTTTAGATTTAAATTTCTTATATGCAAGAAGAGCTTAACATCTCTTCATATAGATTCATGTTGAGTGTATTGTGTATTGAAAAGCTTAACATCTTTTCTTTATGTGGTACACGTGTGTAGGGGGAGCTTCACATCTCCTCTTATTCATTACATAATGTGTGTTATGTGAATTAGGGCTTAACATCCATCTTTCATGTAATGCATATGTGTAGGGAAGCTAACTTAGCGTCTTCCTCTTCATGAATGTATATAGCATATAACATTTATTAATCTTTGTTTATTTTCATTTGGTATCAAGATGCTTCATTGACATATTTTTAATTGATATCATGTTTGTAGTCACCCCTTATTGACTTTGTTTTTGTTTTAGACAAAAAGGGGAGAACATTGTTTGTATTGTTTTGATTGTTTACGCCTTTGTTGATGATTGACAAAAAGGGGGAGAATTATTTGTGAGTTTCATATATATATGCATAGTTATGTTTTTGCATATATTAAGTTTAATATAGTTTAATGTATGTTAATTGATATCTAGAGTTGGTATCTAGAGCATCTAGAAAATGTTTATTTGTTAATTGTTTGTTTATTGGTATCTAGAGTTTATAAATGCTTCTTTATGTTTTTGCATATATTGAGTTCATGCATAACCAAATAAACAATAAGATATGAAAAATATGTATGTCTCTTGTTTAGAATCATAAGCTTCATTGCATATTTATTTATTCATTTGTTATGCATGAGTTAAGGGGGAGCTTCTTTGAAGCTTTACTTTAATCCATGCATATATAACTCCATGAGTTTTGTCATCATCAAAAGGGGGAGATTGTTGGCCAAAGGCCTTCCACCCTAGTTTTGATGATGATTAACTCATGTAGTTATGTTTACTAATAATCTTGTGTTGTTTAAGTTTCAGATCATTAACCAAGATATTAGTTAGTGATTAGCTTCAACAAGGAGTTTAGAAGCTTTTCATGATGATTCCAGGGCTCAAGCTTCAAGATCACACTTTGCCAGCCCATGGATGGAGTTTTGGAGCAAGTCTTCTTGATAACACGAAGACTTAGGTATCCATAGTTTAGATAGTGTGTTTTAGATCCATTTGTAAAGTTTAGTATAGTTGATATGCTCAAGTGCACAAACACACACGTTTTCATGATTTGGATTTTGATTTTCATGAATAGTAGATCAAAACAAGTTACTTTATTTCTATGTATATTAGATATGTTCTAGATATACATACATGGTTTAACTTGCTAAACAAACTTATTTTGATATCCCTATTCATGTGTTGAAAAATCAAGTTTGGAAAAATACAAGTTTTGTTTTTGATAAAATTTGCAAGACTCAAAAATGAATTGAATATGTTGATACATGTCTTGAAACTTTTATCACTTGTTTGAGTTTTGATATAAAATGATAAAAATATTTTTGGTGATTTTTAGAAGTATTAAAAGATTTTTATAAAATATTTTTCCCAAGTTTTCAAACCCAGTTTTCAGGTCCAGGACTCAACCAGTCGACTAAGCCAGGTTATTAGTCGACTTGGCTGATGTCCGGTCGACCGGACGTGCACAGATCTGTGCACGTTTGGAGTCACCGAGCCGGTCGACCGGGTCGAGAGCTCTGCTCTCTGTTTTTCTGGGTCGACCGGGCCGGTCGACCGCAGTGCCCAACGGTCATATTTCTGACCGTTGGCGGTCGACCGGCCGGTCGACCGCTGCCTGTCAGAGCTGCCAGCTCAGCTCTAACGGCTAGTTTTCTGTTGGGGCTATAAAAACCCCATCTCTTTGGGGATTTTGGCCAAGTTTTTAAAGAGAAAAAATACTGGTTTTCTGAAGTGTTTAAAAGAGTTTTAAAAAGAGTTTTTGGGCTTTAAAACTTCCAATCTTTATTGTTTTGGTTTTTTGGAAAATCAAAGAGAACTAGGTTTTGGGATTTTGATTTGATCTTCTATTTCTATCATATACAAGAGATTTCCCAATTAGTTTTTCTTTGTTACTTGTTTCCAAAAACACCTAGCTTTCCACACTTGAGCTATCATACTATCCTAATCTATTAGGATCTTGTTTTTGTGGAAAGGAAAAGAGGAAAGAACAGAGAGTTTGAGTTTGTAGTTTTTGGAACCACTTGTTGTACACACCCTTATTCTTGTTGTATCCCTCTTAGGTAGAGGTGATCGGGTGATTGGTTTGCTCCCTCTAGAGAGAGGTGGAGATTTGGTTGTAAACCTCTTCGGTAGAGGTGTTGTTGGTTGGTTGTTGTATTGGCTACGGGCCTACCCCTTGGTTGTGAGGTGGTTGTTTGAGAGAGGAGTTTGGTACTCCTAGTGTTGTAACAAATCCTCTTCGGTAGAGGTTCCTGTTGGCCCAAAGGCCATTTGTCCTTTATCTTTATGATTATTTTGATGATAACAAACCATATTTAGTTATGTATTTAACATGTTTATTTCAGAATATTTCAGGTTATTTAACAGGTTGTTTTTAACGGCTCCCCTAAAAGACTCACAAGTTTGGACGCCGCAAAAATGAAGATTCCCAAGTTATGCACAACTAGGATGCTTCGGGATCAAGATGATGATGTGAAGATCAAGACAAGATCAAGACGACAAAGAAAAACAAGATTTGTATTTTTGTTTTTAGAAATTGTGTCAAAACCTAGATGATAGAAGTAGAGGATTGGGATTACACACACACACACCTATTCAGTTTTTATAAGGGCTTCAAAAATGATTTCAAAATCCATTTCCTAACATGTTTTGGAAATTAAGTTAGAAATATTTAAGTTTTTGGAAAACAGTTTTTGAGAAAAACAAGCTTTTATCAAAAGGATTTATATCAAAATATTTTAAACATGATAGAGTATTGACACAGGCTCATACTCTAAGTTTTTACAAGTTTAAAATATAAAACTTAAAAGATAAAATCATTTCCCAAATTTTTTGGTTCTGGCAGTTCTGATTTTTCAGAACTAACAGTGGCCCGGTCGACCGGGTCGGTCGACCGGACGTGCACAAGATTGTGCACGAGTATCAGTCGACCGCAACGGTCGACCGATTTCTTTGTTTTGCTCTCGGGAAAACTCGGTCGACCGTAGGTCCCCAACGGTCGGATTTTTGACCGTTGGCGGTCGACCGGCCCGGTCGACCGGACACTGTCAAAAGTTCTGACAGTTCCAACAGCTAGTTTTCTGTCAGGTTTTTGTTTTGGGATTTGATTCCAACAGCTATGAGAGGCTGTTTTTGAGTTGTTTTTGACCCCTATAGATATGAGGTCATTTCTATTTGATTAGACATCTATCAAGAACAATTTTACAAAAGATTTTCAAGTGTTTTCCAAGTTTTCAATAGCTTTCTTTGCAAAAGATTTCCAAAGCCAAAAATTGCCAACACCCCAACTTGTAGCCTTTACCTCTAGCTTCTCTCTAGCTTTTGCACTACACAATCCCATCAATCTACATCTACATACTTGGTTCTAGGATTGTGCTAAGTGAGCTTTTGTAAAGTGATCAAGTGTTGATCACTCATTTTCTTCTTGGAGTGAAGTTGTAGAGGCATCGGCCTCAAGGCGAGCGAGTGTGCTCAAGGTGGTGTTGCGGCATTACGAGAGACGGACAAGTGTGTCCTTGTATTGTTGATCCGGTGGATCCTCAATAGTGGAAATCCTTCAAGTGTGAAGGCGGGGACGTAGAGCGTGGCTCGAACCTCGGAAACATATCGTCGTGTTTGCGTTTGCTCGAATTTTCTCTAACTCAACTCTCTTACTTTATTGCACTTATATTGTTCTATTTATTGCAAATTTACATTTGTGCGAATTGTTGTGTTAGAAATTTTTAATTCCGCATAATTGTCATTTCATATAGCCATCACCTATTCACCCCCCCCCCTCTAGGTGATCTCAATTAGTATCATAGCGATTTCAATTGGTATCAGAGTCTAACCCTACAACTTAGGTCTAACCACCTTAGGGAGATCCATATTTGGCTATATACATTTTTGTTGCATTTATATTTGCTTGTGCATTCATGGCATCCATGGACTTCTCTAGCATTAAATCCCCACCCAAATTTGATGGCTTGAACTTTCCCATTTGGAAAGTCAAGATGAACTTATTTTTGAAATCCTTAGGTGTTAGGGTAGCTAGGGCCATAACCAAAGATTTCATAGAACCTACAACCGATGAGAGCACATGGTCCGAGGATACTTCCAAAGACTATGAGGCTAATACTAGGGCACAATATGCATTGACCCAAGCATTAAATGAGGATGACCTTGCACGCATAATTAATTGTAAATCCGCATTTGAGGTTTGGAACATTCTTATTGTGACTCATGAGGGAACGTCACAAGTCAAAAGAGCTAAGGTTGACTTGCTACGTTCTCAATATGAGAATTTTTATATGATTGACAATGAGAGCATTGATGACATGCTCACTCGCTTTACTAAAATAACTAATGCATTATCTTCTCTAGGAGACAAGATTGACAATGACCAAAAGATTCGAAAGGTCATTCGGGCTCTTCCCAAAGCTTGGGAAGTCAAGGCAACAACACTCAAGGAGCTTAATGACAAAGAGGAGATGGACTTCTCCGGCTTCATCAGAAATCTCAAGACACATGAGATGGAGATGAAGGTTCGAGAAGAAAGGGAGGCACCCAAGAAGAAGACCATTGCCTTCAAAGCCAATCCTACCATACACGAAGAGGACGACTCATCGGAGGATTGCGATGAGGACTTCGCCATGCTCATCCGGAAGGTGGGCAAGATGTTCTACAAGAAGGGACGGCAAAGCAACTTCCGAAGAGGGAAACCTCAAGGAAGGTACGAGAAGAAAAGAGAAGAACCCGGTCCTTGCTTCCATTGCAAGAAGATCGGTCACCTAATTGCCGATTGCCCCGCTCTCCAAGCAACCACCTCCAAGCATGGGAAGAAGAAGAAAGCTTTGGCCGCTACATGGGATGATACGGAGTCAGAATCCGAGGAGGAGATCGACACCGCCAACATGTGCTTTATGGCACAAGGTGAGGATTCATCTAAGGTATGTCTAGAAACTTCTATTGATGATTGATGATCTTACAATGGATGAACTTGCTCAATTTTTTGAAGAATTGCAACATAGGAATGAGATTTCACAATCTCATAATAAGAAATTGAAAAAGGAAAATGATGTTTTGAAGAACAAACTTGAAATTTGTTTAAAAGAGAAAAATGAGTTATCTAGTTCTTTTGAAAAATTGAAAGTGATTTTGATAAGTATAAGGTAGCTAATAAAGGAAAAACCCCCATGATTTCTAGTAATAAAAATGTTTTTGTTGAAATTCAAAAACGTGTTGATTCTTTAGATAACACTTTAAAGAAATGTGCATTTGATTTTAACAAGCTTGCATCTAAATTTCCTAAGGGAGTATCCCAAGGGAAACATGTTCATCATAAACACTCTACACATAAACATGCACACACACATAACCATGCATTTATGTATAGTAGTGGTAGAATTTTTATTTGCTCGCATTGTGGCCGCAAAGGCCATTTAGAAAAGTTTTGCTATGCTAAAAATAATGTAAAGAATAAATTTGTTTGGGTTCGCCCCGGATCTAACCCCAAAGGACCCACTAAGATTTGGGTACCAAAGGAGCCACCGAATTTAAATGATACAGGTATAGTGGATCTACACCCTCCAAGACTTAGGAGGAGGTGGTGCCCGGGTGGTTGATGCATCGGAGCTTAAAAGAACAAATCGTGCATGCATCGCTATCGTGGAGGCACCTATTTGTGGAGATTGCCCGTATTTTGGTAACATCTCCATTTAAGAGTTTAATTTTGTATATACAATTGTTATAGGATTGCTAGTTTAATTTTATGCCTCATTGATACATAATTAGTATAAACTTGCAACTCTATCATGATTGTATATGCCATGTCCAGTTTTTGATATCTAGTTGTTTATGCAATGTTTAAATGTCCACATGTATATTTATAATTTGTGATTATATACTTGTATACATATACACATTATTTTCATAAATAAAAATAAACATTTGTAAAATTTTCATATATAAAGCAAATACCTTAGAGATGACAATTGCGCGCCTCAACTCATTTCACGAGGAATCAAGAGGAAGAAGTTCAGAACCCGTCACTGGGTATTCGGCTTTAACATCTCTAAAACTTTGTTTTAATATGGAAATTAAAAATTAAAATACCTTGTTTGTAACTTTGGTTTTCATAACAATTTAATGAAGATTACAACATGTTGATTGTAATTATATATTTATAATATATCATATTTTTGATTTAATAAAATTATATTTTTAAAATTTTTTTTTAGGCTGTATTTGCAGACAGGTTTCAGGCGAAACCGGTCGACCGACCATAGTCCCGGTCGACCGCTGCAGAACAGCAGAGTTCTCGGGATATTTCGGTCGACCGTGCCGGTCGACCGTTCTGAAAATTCAGAACTCTCGGGTTGTCCTCGGTCGACCGAAAGTCAACCCCGGTCGACCGTTCGACGGATTCTGCCCTATATCTGTTATTTCTCTTCACTTTTCTCTCTCTCTCTCTCTTCACTCAGCCGACGAGCCCGAACTTTTCTCCCTCCAAAATTTTTCTCTTTCTCTCCAATCTCTCAACCGATCTCAAATTAATTTAAAACCCACTTGTAATTCCTTCTTCTACTTCCAGATCTTCAATTTCAGGATCATCCATCCGCTGGATTCGGAGAAATTCGGCTTTCACTGATCTAGGTTTTCAGTCCTTCAAGTTAAGGTAAAAATTCAATTTTTGATTCTGTTTTTCATATCTTGCTTTGGAATCAACTATCTATTGTCATCAATTCTAGGTTTCTAAGCATCTAGATCAAGCCCTAACTTGTTTCAACCTAAAAATCTCATTTTTTTATTCCAAAATGTCAAAACGTTCAAGGCAAGAAAAAGGCAAAGCCATTGCACAACCTTCAACTCCCAAACCTAACGTCTTTTTGTCAGTGAACTTGCCGGTAATCGTCACATCAATCTTTCCACTAGAAAATCAACTCGGGGAGATATGTTGTCATTCAAGATTTTGAGCATTTGGATATCCCCCAATCTTTAGGAACAATGAACTAGACGAGTTCTTAACTATCAAGGAACAAGTCTATTCCTCTCTAGTTCCCTATTTTTATGCAAACTTTTCATTTGATGGGAACCGGATCAAATCTAGAGTGTTAGGTAGGGACTCGACCTTAGCATCGGTCGATTTGCTGATATCCTACATCTCACCCCTGGTGGTGTTGATGTGTATTCCTATGACCTACACACTTTTGAGTCCTATCCTGACGGTGAGTCTGCGCTCACCGCCTCTACCTTGATCCACGGGGATGACAACCCCGTCTAGTAAGGAACGAAGTTGTGAGTAGGTTCACTCTCACTGCTCAGGTCCTTGCTAAGATTATTTTCTACAACCTAGTCCCTAAGCATGGTGAGTATAGTAATGCTAGGGGTCCTACATCTCTGATTATCTATTGCCTTCTGCGAGGCATTAAGATAAATATCCCCCGACTCATTGCATCTCATATGGCTTCTGACCAAATTTGTATGTCCGGTCGAAGTCTTCCTTTTGGCATGCTGATTACTCACATTCTCAGAGCCCTCAACTTCGATCTTTCTGCTGAGATTTCAGAAGATCCCAATATAAACATTGATGGAGTTTTGTTGAAGAGGATGGAAGCACAGTTGCGTAGACACGCTCATGAGCAACCTCCAATTCCACCTCCAGTTATTCCTGGATCTTCTTCTGCCCCAGGGTCATCTTCGGCCCCAGGGACTTCATCTGCGTCAGCCCCAGCTTTTCCTCCTGATCTTCAGTCTCTCATCTCTTCTGAGGTCCGCTCTCAGTTCGAGGCACATCAGGCCTGGATTGAGCAGCGCGATACAGCTTTTCGTGCAGAGCTGGATGCACGTTTTTAGCGTGAGGCCGCTGCTCGAGCGGAGATGGACTCTCGCATCCAGGGTCTTAGGAATGACATGTCATATATTGCTGACTCCATGAGATTTGTGGATGTTCAGTTTGATGCTCTTTTCACCAAATTTGACATGATTCCTCCTGATCCTACTTCCATCGCTCGTCCACTTCCCTCTACTGGTCCTCCATTTCCTACCAGAGCTCCATCATCTGCTCCTCCACCTCGACCTCGGGTTGACAGCATTGATCCAGAGGAGGCGGCAGCTTCTTCAGAGGAAGATGGTGATGGTGACAAGACTATGGCCGAAGGCATGGAGCACTCGTCAGAGGACGGAGACGATGACGGCGATGACGGTGATGCTGGTGCTGAGGAGTGACCTCCCCTTTTGATGATGTCAAAAAGGGGGAGAGTTATTTGGGAGAGTTATCTTGAGAGAGATATTTTGTGATGTAGTACTTTGTGTGTGTTTGGACATGTAGTATTTGTGTCTGGACATGTAGTATTTATTTTTATTTTGTTTTGGACATGTATTTGGACATATTTCTACATGTATTTTCTATTATGCTTTGTGGACCTGTTTCTTTATATGTATCCTTTTGTATGAACCCATGTTCTATCTTTATCTATGACATGAATATTTGCTCTATGATATGAGTACTTTTTGGAATGGAAATATGGTGTTTTTCATTTATCATTCTCTATACTATGCCTGAGTATGATTTGTATCATTTATGATATGCATGTGTTGAGGGGGAGCTTCATTTGAAGTCTCTACTCAAAATATTTTGTGATAACTACATATGTTTTGTCATCATCAAAAAGGGGGAGATTGTTGGCCCAAAGGCCATTTGTCCTTTATCTCCATGATTATTTTGATGATAACAAACCATATTTAGTTATGTATTTAACATGTTTATTTCAGAATATTTCAGGTTATTTAACAGGTTGTTTTTAACGGCTCCCCTAAAAGACTCACAAGTTTGGACGCCGCAAAAATGAAGATTCTCAAGCTATGCACAACTAGGATGCTTCGGGATCAAGATGATGATGTGAAGATCAAGACAAGATCAAGACGACAAAGAAAAACAAGATTTGTATTTTTGTTTTTAGAAATTGTGTCAAAACCTAGATGATAGAAGTAGAGGATTGGGATTACACACACACACACCTATTCAGTTTTTATAAGGGCTTCAAAAATGATTTCAAAATCCATTTCCTAACATGTTTTGGAAATTAAGTTAGAAATATTTAAGTTTTTGGAAAAACAGTTTTTGAGAAAAACAAGCTTTTATCAAAAGGATTTATATCAAAATATTTTAAACATGATAGAGTATTGACACAGGCTCATACTCTAAGTTTTTACAAGTTTAAAATATAAAACTTAAAAGATAAAACCATTTCCCAATTTTCTGGTTCTGGCAGTTCTGATTTTTCAGAACTGACAGTGGCCGGTCGACCAGGTCGGTCGACCGGACGTGCACAGATTGTGCACGAGTATCAGTCGACCGCAACGGTCGACCGATTTCTTTGTTTTGCTCTCGGGAAAACTCGGTCGACAGAGGCGGTCGACCGTAGGTCCCCAACGGTCGGATTTTTGACCGTTGGCGGTCGACCGGCCCGGTCGACCGGACACTGTCAAAAGTTCTGACAGTTCCAACAGCTAGTTTTCTGTCAGGTTTTTGTTTTGGGATTTGATTCCAACAGCTATGAGAGGCTGTTTTGAGTTGTTTTTGACCCCTATAGATAGGAGGTCATTTCTATTTGATTAGACATCTATCAAGAACAATTTTACAAAAGATTTTCAAGTGTTTTCCAAGTTTTCAATAGCTTTCTTTTGCAAAAGATTTCCAAAGCCAAAAATTGCCAACACCCCAACTTGTAGCCTTTACCTCTAGCTTCTCTCTAGCTTTTGCACTACACAATCCATCAATCTACATCTACATACTTGGTTCTAGGATTGTGCTAAGTGAGCTTTTGTAAAGTGATCAAGTGTTGATCACTCATTTTCTTCTTGGAGTGAAGTTGTAGAGGCATCGGCCTCAAGGCGAGCGAGTGTGCTCAAGGTGGTGTTGCGGCATTACGAGAGACGGACAAGTGTGTCCTTGTATTGTTGATCCGGTGGGATCCTCAATAGTGGAAATCCTTCAAGTGTGAAGGCGGGGACGTAGAGCGTGGCTCGAACCTCGGAAACATATCGGCGTGTTTGCGTTTGCTCGAATTTTCTCTAACTCAACTCTCTTACTTTATTGCACTTATATTGTTCTATTTATTGCAAATTTACATTTGTGCGAATTGTTGTGTTAGAAATTTTTAATTCCGCATAATTGTCATTTCATATAGCCATCACCTATTCACCCCCCCTCTAGGTGATCTCAATTAGTATCATAGCGATTTCAGTTCCCTCGGTGGGAGATAGTGGATTGGAAATCCTACACGGTGGTGTAGGCGGGGATGTAGAGCAAGGTGCTCGAACCTCGAAACATATCTTGGTCTTTGCGATTGATCCATTGTCTCTCTAACTCTCTCTCATTTATATTGTGCAAAGCATCATTCATAACATCATATCATATTTGCTTGTGTTGAGCATAATTCATATTGCCATATCTATTTGCTTGTGTTGTGCCTTGCATATTTCATATTGCTATATCTTGTATATGCTTGGTTGTTTGTGTGTGCCTCACTTGTACCTAATCAACAAGAGCTTCACATAGCACCTCAACCCATTCAAGGGGAATCAAAAGGTTTAGTCCAGAGCCCTTCACGGGGAATTCGGCTACACTTGTTGATTGTACTAAGTGTGTTGCAAGATTTGCATTAGCTTCCGCATTTAGCGCACATAGTTTTGCATTTAGTTCTAGATTAGCACTTACACCTATTCACCCCCCTCTAGGTGTTTTTCAGATGGTGGGTGGAAAGGATGGGAGGGTGGCCGGCCATGGGAGCAAGGGCTTTTTCATGGCTGCCATTTCGTTCTCAGGAAAGAGAAGGAAAGGAAAAAGAATGAATGAAAGAGAAGGAAAAAAGGGGTGGTTATATAAAGGGAAAGTTTAAGATATTTACATGATGCCATTGACATTCATATTAAATGAAACACGCGTTTCATTCAAAGGAAATGGGCTGCGTCCCCATCCAACAAAGACTCGCGTCTGGCAATTGCCTAGACGCGAGGATGAAACTCGCGTCCAGGGGAAAACGCGAATGCTGCGTTTAACAAAAAGGACAAAAGTCATAATGACTTGATTGGAGTTGATCTGAAATGCATTAAATGCAGAATGAATGCGAATCTTCGCATTGAAGACCAGATCTGAGTCTGGTGAGAGTCGCATCTGAGAAAGGAGAGAAAAGTGAGAAAAAGGAGAAAATAAAATATCGGGATAAGATTCCGGTATCTGGGGAAAACACCGAAAACTCCGGAAATGCCCGAAAAATGAAGTAGTTTGGAAAGCTTCCCAAAATTCTCAAAAATAATAAATATTATTTAAAGATTTTTGGTGAAATCGATTTTCAGAGATTCAATCTCGTTTTTAAAATAAAATCCCTGAAGTCAACCGTCGATATCGGTCTACACCGGGTTGGCCGGATTTTGATAAAATCTGAAAAATCTCAGAAAATGCCTGAAAGGAGAAAATATAATTTTAAGAAGTAATATGAAAGCAGAATCCAGAAATTTGATTCAAATTGTAAACTAAAATTCCTGGAATCAACCAGTGATACTGGCTGACACCAAATCCAGGGGAATTTTGATAAATTTAGAAAAATCCCCAAAAAAGTATTTAGATAGAAAATATGATTTTAAGAAATGATGTGAAAGCCGTTTTTTAGAATTTTAACTCCGTTTGTAAATTAAAAATCCGAGAATCGAGCAGTGGTATTGGTCGACCCCGGTTTTGAAGATTTACAACTTAATTCAGGAAAACTCCAAAAAATCATGAAAAATCTAGAATATTGGAAAATGATGTTTGAAAAAGAAATCGGTCAATTCAGAATAGCAGAAATACCAAATCGAGTAAAACACTAGGATCGGGTTCTCGGTTCAGACTAGGGCTGACTCCGAGTCTACGAATCCCAATCCAAGGCAAAACAATCGTATAAATAATTCATAAAGTAAAACAAATACTGGAAGTAAATCGAAAAATACAATCGAAAAATCTGAATACGCAACTAAGTACGTATTCCGGGAGCGGGGTGTTACAATAAAGATGAAAGCAATATAAGCATGCAAGATATAAACAAGTAAGAGATAGAGAGTGAGCAATCGCAAACACGGGAGATTTGTTTCGAGGTTCGAGCACACTTGCTCTACGTCCCCGCCTTCAACACTATGAAGGATTTCCACTAAAATCGATCCCACCGGATCACTCGGTGCCGCAACACCTACAAGGCGAGTTCACACTTGAACTCCTTGGACTCTCTAGTCCCATACACACCGCAAGCCCACTAGCTCGCCGAGGCCGCACCTCAAACACCGAGTTCCCACTAGAACCCGAAACAATGCGAACACACACGTCCGCCTCCTCAAAGCAAAGAAAAAAGTCTTTGGTGATCACAACGCTTTGATCACCTAAAAACAATCTCACAATAGCACTCCTATAGGATGAATATATCAATGGATAGCTCAAGTGTTTGTGAGAAAAACAAGGATGGAATGTGTGGTGAAAAACTCAAAGAAATCACTTTGAAAAACTCTTGATAAACTCTCCTTTTGAATGAAAGTATTTGGCTCAAATACAAGTGGAGAAAACCTCTTAAAAGAATTGAAAAAACTGGTGCAAAACCCACTTGAAAATCTTGGAGAAAACAGCCCCAAAAGCCCCCTTTAAATAGGGCTAGAAAAAATTAGCCGTTGGGCATTTTTTCAGCCTAGGCGGCTGGCGGTCGACCGGCCCCGGTCGACCGCCAACGGTCAGAAATCTGACCGTTGGGGCGTCGGTAGACCGGCCTGGTCGACCGCTGCCTGGAACAGAGAACAAAGTTCTCTGCTGGTCGACCGGCCCGGTCGACCGCGGCTTTCCAGAGAGCAGAAGCTCTCTGCGGTCGACCGGGGTCGGTCGACCAGCCCTCCAGCAGTCCTGGCATGCACGTTTGTGCACGTCGGTCGACCGTCCTGGTCGACCGACTTCAAGCTCGGTCAACCGGTCCGGTCGACCGGCAGAAGCCAGACCAAACAAATTATAGGGATAAAAATGTTGACTTTTTAGCATAAATAAAATCCCATAAAATTATGAAAAATCTACAAAAATAGTTTTAACATTATACTTTGATAATCAAACATGCTTGAGCAAAATCAAGACATGTTACAAATAATTTGAACTATTTTTGTAACTTGAAAATTTTGGCTAAAAACGAAAACTGTATTTTTCCAAAATAGAAATTCTGTTATGAAAACTCATCTAAATCAAGAGTGTTCTTGTGTAAGATATACTTGAGCAATCCACCAACTATTCTATCCTTTACATTTTATCTAAAAATAAAATCTTATAAAAAATAAACCTAGACACAAGCCTTGATCTTGAAGGTCTTCACTTGAAGTCTTCTCATCTTCTTGACTTGGTCCAAACATGATCCAACGAGCTAGACTCCTCTTGAGTACTTGATGTGGTCTTGATGCACAAGCTCTTGAATCAAACCGTGTTAACTCCAAAACTCGATCTTAAATCTTTTGTTGAAGCTACACACCTACTAAGATCTTGATCATAAATCTGAAACTAATTAAACACAAGATCATTAGTATTATAACTACATGAGTTGATCATCATCAAAACTAAAGTGATGAGCCTTTGGGCCAACAATCTCCCCCTTTTTTATGATGACAAAACTCATGGAGTTATATATGTATGGACTAAAGTAAAGCTTCAAAGAAGCTCCCCTTTAACTCATGCATAACAAATAACCAATAAGATATGGCAATAAAGCACATAAAAAATAAATATATATACATCAATAAGGTGAGAGACAAATGCATAAATCCAAAATCCTTTTTTCAAAAACTTTTCTCTCCCTTTTTATTAAAACATTACATGTTTGTTTATATCTTATTTATTGTGATGCATGAACTCAATATATGCAAAAACACAAATATGTATATATAAACTCAAAATCTTTCTCCCCCTTTTTGTCAATCATCAATAAAGGGTTAAAGTAAACACAAAATAATGTTCTCCCCACAAAGAGGTGAACTCAAATCAATCAATAAAAGATATATGCGATATACATTCATGAAGAGGAAGACGCTAAGTTAACTTCCCTACATACATGCATTACATGAAGAAAGGGTGACAAGCCCTAATTCACATAACATATAATATGCAATGCATAAGAGAAGATGTGAAGCTCCCCCTACACACGTGTACCGCATAAAGAAGAGTTGTCAAGCTCCTCAATATAAGATACACTCAACATGAATCTATATGTAGAAGAGATGTTAAGCTCTCCTTGCATATAGGCAATATAAATCAAAACATTTTTAATATTTCTTATTAAAACAAAATTTTGAATTTTTCTCAATAAAAACAAATTTTGAGATATCTTAGAAAATCAAAGTTTAAGATATCATAAAAACAAAATTTTTAAGGTACCACTTGTAGTCAAATTTTAAGATACCAATAGTAAGTAAACATTACAAATTTTGAATTTTAATCAAAATAGAATCATATTGATATCAATTGAAAATTGTTGTATATTTTTTATATCAATAAAAATATCAATTTTAAAAATAATGCATAAGCTTATTAAAAGATATCAATTGAGAAATCAATTGAAAATTAGGATTTGAAGTAAGCTTAGCATAAACATACTTTGTGCTTTAAACAAGTAAATATTTTTAAGAATCAAGTATAAATATATGTATTTGATTGTGCTTGATTTTCAAAATATATATATGTATGGAAAAGACAATATCAATAGGGATTGATATTATGGAAATTATGAAGCATACATATATAGAAAACAAAATATTAGTATATACAAAATGAATATCAATTGAGATACCAATTGAAAATAACAATGTAAATTAAGTATATAACTCATAACTACAACCCATTATATGCTCAAGATAAAAGATTTTCAATAGGGCTTACAAGGCATACTCGCCCATCCGTCCACCCATGACGGTGTTGGTAGGGATTTTCAAAAATAGGGTTTGAAAAATATTTTTAGTATTGAAAACACTAACAAATGAAGAATACATAACTAGTTAAAATAATTTTTGAAAAATTAGTTAAAGATTCTTCAAAACATGAAACCAAAACATATGTCTATCATGAAACATACTAAATACATAAAGTTTGACACTCGAAATCTATAAGGCTCAAAAATAATCATGAAACAAAGTCATGAATAAACAAATAAAAGGTGAGTGCACAAGAATCATGTAATTAGCATTTTTCATGAAAGTAATCAATAAAGCTCGAAACAAATATCATTTTATCAAACAAATCATGAAAATTCATTTTTCATATAAAGATGAAAATCATAAAAATTCATTTTTCATCTTAAAAACAAACTTCTAGGTATATGTATGTTTTTATTCAAAACTAACAATATGCATACATATCCCAAATATAAAAAGAGTCCATAATGTAAATTGCATGAAGGCAAATGACTCATGGGATATACATGTATATTTATTAGATTTGAATACACAATACATATACATGAAGTAAAACATGAAAATTGGCAAAACAAGTGTAAATGAGAAATCATCAAAACTAGGCTATACATGTGCATATAGTGAGTACAAATGAACAATGAAGTGCAAACATATATGAATCAATTTGTTGCTCACTACTTGTACATATATATATCCAAGTTTTAATAAAAACTACATTTAAACTAGTATTTATCACATGAAGCACAAAACAAATAAAACATGAACATGCTAAAAATATCATATATGAATAAGCATGTAAATAAACTAAGAGTTTAGAGATAGTTACCAAACCAAAGAACTATACTCCAAATCTCCAACACATGGTGGTTGTCCCACCAAACCTCCTTGATAGCGGTGCATCAATATATGTGTCCATCAAGTCCATACATCCACTACCAAGGCACCATCCCTCTCACGTTTTGTGAGAGCCCGCACCTACATCAAAAACACAAGGTGGGGATTTTGGTACCCATTTTCTTTTGGGTCCTCGGGGGTTAGCATCTATTGGAACCCAAACATTTTTCTTATTAGCAAAATTAATATGATGCAACTTATCAAAACAAAACTTTGCTAAATGGCCTTTACGGTCACAATGTGTACATTTGTACACTCTAGGATGCATATGAGTGTGGGTGTGGTCATGGCGTGCAAAATGTGCATATGCATGATGAGGATGATGTGCATGAATATGTGAAGTTTGTTTCTTTAAAAACAAGGACTCCAACTTCTTATGATTAAATGCACATGTGCTCAAGGTTGAGCTCAAACAATTTATTTTATTTTTCAAAATTTTAATCTCATTTTGATTAATGGTGGCATGTAAAGCATGGTGAGAATGAGAATCATTTTCTTATTCTTTTTAGAAACATTTTCTTTTTCTTTGTCAATAATTTTTCTTTTTAAAGAGTTGTATTCATTTAAAGCAACTTCCTTTTGTTTTTTCACCAAAACAATTTTATTTTTCAAATTAGTGTTTCCTTCACAAAGATCATTTAATTTAGTCATCAAGGAAATATTTTCATTTTTTAAAGACTCATTTTCTTTTGAAATAATTTCAAAATTTTCTTGTAAAAAATCTTTTTCATTTAACATGCAATCAAATTTGTTTTTCATTTTCTTGTTATCCTTTTTAAGCATGTCATATTTTTCAAGTAGTTGTTGACATAATGATGTAAGCTCATCATATGACATTTTAACATCTTCATCTACCTCGGATTCGGTAGTTACCTCAAGGGGGTTATCCCCTTGGATCATGTAGCACACGTTGGAAGCGTCACTTCTAACATCTGAGTCGCTCCCTGCATAATATTATTCTTGTTCACCAAGGGAGAGAATTGTGTTCCAAACTACAAAAGCCGAATCAAGATTAGCAACCCTAGATAAATAATCATCATTTAGGGTACTCTTCAAAGCATGTAGGGCTTTTGCTTTAGCCTCAATATTTTTGCTATTATTAACATATGAATCTTTAGTAGTGGTTAAATAAACATGAATACCTAGGCCTTTGAGGTACAAAGACATCTTAACATTCCAAGTTTGGATGTTAAGGATGTCAAAAGTGGGAGGTGTCATGAAGTCCATGGTGTGTGTACAAATATTGTGATTAGGTATAAATGAGGATCTTTAACTCTAGGTTGTAAGACCCAAATCAAGAGCACTTGGCTCTGATACCAACTGTAAGTCACCTAGAGGGGGGGTGAATAGGTGATGGCTAATCTAATGGTCAATAATGCGGAATTAAAAACTTCTTAAACTAAACACCACGTATAACACAAGAGTGTAGCCAGATTCCCCGTGAAGGGCTCTGGACTAACTCCTCAAGATTCCTCTAAATAAGAGTTGAGGTGCCGCGTTGGCTCTCTTGGTTGAATACAAGTGTTAGTGAACAATCTCCAAGCATATAACAATGTGAGCACAAATATATATCAAGCATGTAAAGATGAAAGCAATATAAGCATGTAAGATATAAACAAGTAAGAGATAGAGAGAGAGAGAGAGAGCAATCGCAAACACGAGAGATTTGTTTTGAGGTTCGAGCACACTTGCTCTACGTCCCCACCTTCAACACTATGAAGGATTTCCACTAAAATCGATCCCACCGGATCACTCGGTGCCGCAACACCTACAAGGCGAGTTCACACTTGAACTCCTTGGACTCTTTAGTCCCGTACACACCGCAAGCCCACTAGCTCGCCGAGGCCGCACCTCAAACACCGAGTTCCCACTAGAACCCGAAACAATGCGAACACACACGTCCGCCTCCTCAAAGCAAAGAAAAAAGTCTTTGGTGATCACAACACTTTGATCACCTAAAAACAATCTCACAATAACACTCCTATAGGATGAATATATCAATGGATAGCTCAAGTGTTTGTGAGAAAAATAAGGATGGAATGTGTGGTGAAAAACTTAAAGAAATCACTTTGAAAAACTCTTGATAAACTCTCCTTTTGAATGGAAGTATTTGGCTCAAATACAAGTGGAGAAAACCTCTTAAAAGAATTGGAAAAACTGGTGCAAAACCCACTTGAAAATCTTGGAGAAAACAGCCCCAAAAGCCCCCTTTAAATAGGGCTAGAAAAAACTAGCCGTTGGGCATTTTTTCAGCCCAGGCGGCTGGCGGTCGACCGGCCCAGTCGACCGCCAACGGTCAGAAATCTGACCGTTGGGGCGTCGGTCGACCGGCCCGGTCTACTGGGACTTTCCAGAGAGCAAAAGCTCTCTGCGGTCGACCAGGGTCGGTCGACCGGCCCTCCAGCAGTCCTGGCGTGCACGTTTGTGCATGTCGGTCGACCGTCCCGGTCGACCAACTTCAAGCTCGGTCGACCGGTCCGGTCGACCGGCAGAAGCCAGACCAGACAAATTATAGGGATAAAAATGTTGACTTTTTAGCATAAATAAAATCCCATAAAATTATAAAAAATCTACAAAAATTGTTTTAACATTATACTTTGATAATCAAACATGCTTGAGCAAAATCAAGACATGCTACAAATAATTTGAACTATTTTTGTAACTTGAAAATTTTGGCTAAAAACGAAAACTGTATTTTTTCAAAATAGAAATTCTGTTATGAAAACTCATCTAAATCAAGAGTGTGCTTGTGTAAGATATACTTGAGCAATCCACCAACTATTCTATCCTTTACATTTTATCTAAAAATAAAATCTTATAAAAAACAAACCTAAACACAAGCCTTGATCTTGAAGGTCTTCACTTGAAGTCTTCTCATCTTCTTGACTTGGTCCAAACATGATCCAACGAGCTAAACTCCTCTTGAGTATTTGATGAGGTCTTGATGCACAAGCTCTTGAATCAAACCGTGTTAGCTCTAAAACTCGATCTTAAATCCTTTGTTGAAACTACACACCTACTAAGATCTTGATCATAAATCTGAAACTAATTAAACATAAGATCATTAGTACTATAACTACATGAGTTGATCATCATCAAAACTAGAGTGATGGGCCTTTGGGCCAACACTTATGACTCATGGATTCAAGTAGGGTTTTAGATTGATAATCTATACCCTCATAAATTATTTGACAGAGACGCCACTTTTCAATGGCATGATGGGGTCATTGCGCCAGAAGGTCCTTAAACCTTTCTAGGTATCTTTATAATGGTTCTTTGTCATATTGACGAAATTGGCTTATCTTACTCCGTATTCTTACAGTCTTATGTATTGGGAAGAATTTCTTAGAAAGATTGCGACAAATTCCGCTAATGTCTTGATTGAGTTGATGGTCAGGCTATACAACCACTTTTTAGCATTGTCCCGAAGTACAAATGGAATAAACCATAACTTAACTGCATCATCACTCAACTGTTGAATTTTCATCATTGCACAGACCTCTTCAAATTCACTGATGAACATATATGCATCGTCTGATTCCAGCCCGGAGAACTTTGGGAGCATCATGATGTACTATGACTTCAGTTCGTAATTGTTTTCGCTAGCCGCCGGGAGTTGGATGCATGAAGGACGTGATGATCGAGGAGGATACCATCGATCCATGAGAACCGGTTGTGAAACAAGAGTAATCATTTTGGATTGATTTGAATCTTCACCAACTAGACGTCCTCTTGAGTCTCAAGACCAAGCTGACATAAATCAGGATCACAGACAAATTGGGTGAAGGTGACGTGAAGAGAAAATGATGATGTGGGAATGGACTGAAACTACACTAATTTTTATTTGGTTTTTATTTTTTTATTTTTTATAATCTTTTAAATCCGATATTAGTATCAGAACTAAAGATAGAACACCATGTCCCGGCAACGGCGCCAAAAACTTGATGGAGAGATTTCACTCCACTGTTTTAATTAACCGCAAGTGTACAGTTGATCGTTTACAGCACTTGAGGGTCGATCCATCGGGACAGGTGGTTCATTGGTTTCAACACTTTTAGGTGAATTGAGTGAAATTTTTTTATGGATTTGTTCTAAACTAAGTGTCAATTGAAGAAAATTAAGTCAAGAACCTAGGATCGGATCCTCTAAACTAAAATCAAGCGATCAATTTTTGGTCTCTAAACCGGTCTGTTGTTACTCATCAAAATCTCTATTCCTAATAGACAAAGTAAGTCTAAACACCAGATCTAAGCACATGGTATTGTCCACGTTACATGATCCATCAAAGATAAAATCAATAATTTAAACTACACAAAGAAAAGAGCAGTAAAATCCTAAGCATGGACCATAAACCCAGACACATAACCTGTCAAATACTTAGGCATTTTAGAAATAATCTCCTAAAAGTAGTAGATCAATAGAGGAGTGTACAATCCTAAATAGGAGATATACCATTTACCACTCAAAAATTTAGCCAAGATACATCTATCCTAGGTGCATGAGGAATTTAGCTATTCATATTAATAATAATATATTCTAATCAGTTAGGCATAATTAGATTAAATAATTTCATGTAATTAACTAAGTCAGTTCAACTAAATTAATAAATTGTTAATTAAAAAATAAACTAAATCAACAAACATGATTACATTTATGAACTCATTTAAATCTTACTTACCTCAAGCCCACAACAACAAACATCATTGGGGCACAAAATTTGAACGCTGACCATGTATATGAGAGAAGTAACATTTTGCACATAATCTGTAAAATGTAAATGAAATTAGACAGATGCCCTAGAATGCAAAGTCTAAACCATTTTTTTGCATTTAATAATCACCAAGTTACTATTGAATTAAAATTAGTATATATATAGTGATCTAAATCTAAAAACTAATAGCCGTAGAGGGTAAAAATTTGAATTTCAAGTAACCTGCAAGAAAGCAGGTTAGTAGTCCCTCCGCAATTGCCGCATAAACGTAGCTTTTGTCGCGTTTCTGTAGAAGTATTGTGGTGTTCTGTTCTCTGCTTTCTAGAGCAGAAGCTCAGGGCAGCAATATATCCTCTGCCGCTATTATTTTTCAGAATCCTACCCCTGTACACAAAAACAGAGAAGAAAACACGCTAAATCGTTAGAGTAAAGCAAAAAAAAAAAGAAACTTACCGTCCTTCCCGACAAAGACACTAAAATTATGATCGAGCTAAATCTACATAGAAAAATATCCTGTTTAGAGAAGTATTAGGTCCTCAATGCTACCGTGTAGCTTAGGGCTAATGGGTCGTGATCCACAGGAAGGGACTGCGTGGAAGCTTGTGTAAGTTTCTTCTTTTAATTTACAAAAACTAGTTTAAAAGTATTTTTTGTTTTTAAAAGAAAAAGAAAATGAAACTATGTTAAGTTAAACAAATATGAAGGATAGAAGATGGTTTGAAATCGCTTTAAATTAAAAAAGTTATTAAGTTAAAAAAAGAAAGAACATGAGAAGAAATAGAAGAGGAAAAGCGTTATTTTTTTAGATGTGTGATTCTAAACTAATGAAATGAAAAAGAAAATAAAAAGTGTACTTACCTCTATTGTTGAATCGCATTGAAGAATTACTTTGAAATAAAGTGAAGCAATAGGAAAGAAAAAATGAAAGGAGAGCTTTGGCTAGATCGAGTACAATGACGAAAAATGGAAAACTTCCATTGATTGTCACCTTCAATATAAATCTCTTGAGAAAAGATTACAGTAGTGTCACTCTACATATAACTCTCCTCTCTTTTAATCATGTAACTCTCCCTAACTTAAAATAAAATAAAAATTACATTGAAAAAGAAAAAAAAACCCTAAATTAAACTAAACTAAACTGAAGCTCTCTCTCTCCAATTCCTCCCTCTGCCTTCTGAGTATTAGGTATTTATCGGAGAAAAATCCAGATGATAGACGTACGAAGATAGGGGGAGCTGTCGTTCCCCCAGATTTGAAACCAAGGCCGCAGAAAGGCGCCTTTTGCCACGTTTTCACGGCAAGATCCTGACCGTAGGGCCCGAATTTGGGTGCATCTATCCGTCTATCTGTCCTCTATCCTTTTATCTAATTGGAATTTGAGTTTCTGCTCTGGATTAGACGATATATCCTTTGATCTTCAGCTCAACCAATTGATTTTTCGAAAATCTATTTTTACTTGAATTTTAATTAGTATTATATCATCTGATACACCCGGTCTTCAAATAAGATTATTTTTAGAAGTTCTGGATTTGAATCGATCCTCGTTGATTTGAACTTTTAGATTTAATTGGATAGGATTTGTGTAAGATTTGTGCTTATCTTCTCTCTATCATATCCTGTATGAATTTAGACATTAAGACAAGTGAGTTGTAGGAATTATTACAGAATAAATGTAGAAATGCAGTAACAATTATGCAATATATGTGTCCAAACAATTGCTGAGAGGCATCCGTTCAAAGGAGTCGAGAATTATTTTACTGACTCCCAGGACTCTCTTGAGGTTGATGAGAATCCACATCTGGACGAACGCAACTCTAGAAATGAAGTAGATACGAAACCAGAATAAGACAAGTGTCTCTGGGAAATAAATCCCCTTGTAATGAGCATTGATAAGCTCGATTTCGATACCACCGCCAATGTTGAAGGTGAGTAGTTTATTAATGAAAATTTAGATTTGGCTTACTTTTTTGCATTTGCGTCTGACTCCCATCAGATACCAGTACTGATGTAGACAGTGACCCTTGGTTGAATGCTCTGACATCATTGCGTGCACCAATGAAGTCATCCCTTATGGTATGTGAAAGGATCAGAGAAGCATACAACACTCTCTTTGAAGAACCAGCCAAGCGGGAAGGTCAAAAGCCAATTCTATTTGGATGAATTGAAACTCAGCCCATAGCTTGTGAAAACTCAGAGGGTAATTCTGAGTCTCCATAATTCTTCCATTATGGACAAAAGTCACGTCACATGATAGAAAGGATGGGGTACGATCTTACTAATGGACCGGGCCTTAATTTTGGCAAAGGAAAATGAATACTACTTTGTTCATTTATACCAAAAGGCAAAGACCCCGATTACTATCACAAGATCCGCAAAGGGCTCGGTTATGTATATACGCCAGTCTCGTCAAATTTCGAGTCTGAAGAAGTCTATCATGATAGCTCATCAGCAATATCGTCATGGGACTCAGATATCAGCGTCGGTGATATCTTCAAAAGTTTCTTAGTGAATATGGTGATCAGCACGATTTTGTCACATTTTCATGCCCATATTTACCTATCATTTGTCTATAAATAATGCTGCTCGGGTATTTTTAGTGGTGTTTTGCAGAGTGAGCTATCAAAAGGAAACTGAACTACAAAAGCGTGCTATGGAGACTGTAAGGCGTGCAACAGGAGACTGAAGGCGAGAAACGGACACTAGATAAACCTGCAATCAATTCGGAGAAGTTTGAAGTCACTTGGAACAAAAACGCAATTTTGTAAAGTTCAGGGCTTTAGTGCAATTTGATATTGATGGCTCTTCTGTATAATTAAATAAATGTTGTGGACTTTTATGTAAAATAATCAAAGCCCTAAGTCTATAAATAGCCAAAGCTAGGGTTTTGGAAGTGAAGATTTTTTTTTACCTGTACGTAACTTTTCAGATCTAAAATTTTGAGGCTTTCTCTTCTTCTTCTCTCTGCATAGAATTTTCGTCCACGTTATTATTTTTGTTCCTGTTTTGTTTTGTTTGATTCATCAAACCCTTTTTCCTTCCCTCTGCATTACAGCAGCCCTCCATCAAAGAAAAAAGGAAAGAAAAAAAAAGAAGAAGGGGCGCTCTGTAAGCGCCCCCAATCCAGGCCCGCCACAAATTTGAAAGAGGAAGGCATCCAATGTCCAGCAGAGGGGCCCGCCATTAAATTGAAAGAGGAAGGCACTCTGCCTTCCCTCCAACAGAGAGGAGAGGGGCCCACCAAATGCATGAGAGTGGGAAACAGAGCCTGGCTTTCATCTCCGAAGGTAAGTGTTTTTAATTAATTTGGTATTCAATTTAGTTATCTAATTGATTAGTAAAATAATTTAATTATTGTAGTTATTTAACTATCTGCAAGATATTCTCTGACTAATACTTAGATTAAATTGTTACGAAATTGGACATGTGTAACTAAATTATCATCATGTACCTAGGGAGATAAACCTAGGCTAAATTATTGTGAACCAAATTAGTTCTCCTATCTAGGGATGTACACTCATCTATTGACCTACCACTTTTAGGATATTAATTTCTAGAACCACTAGATATTTGACAGGCTATGTGTTTAGAGTTAGTGGTCTATACTTAGAGTTTTAATGTTCTTTTTCATATTTTATTTAAGTTGTCGATTTATCTACCTTTGATGGATCATATAATAGGACAATACCCTGTGCTTAGATCTAGTGTTCAGAATTAATGTGCCTATTAGAAGTAGGAATTTGGTGATTTGTAATGATCTAGTAGATAGACCGAGCTTGACCGCTTGAGGCTAGTTTAGGGGATTCTACCCTAGGTGCATGACCCTTCTCTTTAACTGAGTTCACACCAACTTATCATTTTTCGCAACCAATTCGCTTAGTTCGTGTTAGGATTCAAGAAACACCTTCCCTGTGGATCGACCCTCAAGTGCTACATCGAACGACCGTGCACTTGCGGTATTTTAAAACGAGGAGACAGAATCTCCCCATCAAGTTTTTGGCGCCGTTGCCGGGGAACGGTGTCCTCTTTAGTCTTAACACGTTTACAAAAATAATAATAATAATATTTAAAAGTTAAAAAAATTAAAAATAAAAATATGTAAAAAAATCATTATAATTAAAAAATATATAATTAGTGCTACCCAAACATCACACAGTCCAACTCAATTCCTACACTGATATATGTCAGCTTGGGAACGCGACTCAAAAGGACGTCTAGTCATCATAGATACAAACGAGATCAAGATGACTGACCCTGTTCCACCAATGGTCCTCATGGACCGATGTTACCCTCCTCGATCATCACACCCGTCGTGCATCAGATTGCCGGAAGCCACTGAGAACAACTACGAGTTGAAGCCACAATACATCATTATGCTTCCCAAATTTTCCAGGCTGGAATCTGAAGATGCATATATGTTCATCAATGAGTTCGAGGAGGTGTGCGCAATGATGAAAATTAGGCAGCTAAGTGAAGATGGAGTCAAACTAAGGTTCATCCCTTTCTCACTTAGGGACAATGCTAAAAAGTGGCTTTACAGTCTAACAACAAACTCAATTACTACATGGGCAGAGTTTGTTGTAGTCTTTCTGAAAAAGTTTTTCCCAATGCACAACACTGCAAGGATCCGATCTGAGATCAATCAATTTAGACAACGGGACAAAGAATCATTTTGGAGATACTTAGAAAGATTTAAGGACCTTCTAGCTCAATGTCCCACCATGCAATAGAAAAGTGGCGTCTCTGTCAAATAATCTATGAGGGTGTCGATTACAATTCGAAAACCCTTCTTGAATCCATGAGCCACGGTGACTTCATGAGGATGACAGATGATGCTGCATGGATATTCCTTGAAGAGATGGCAGAGAAAACCATGCAGTGGGAAGGATTTAATGAGAAGCCACCAATCACAAACTCAACCACCACATCGAGGAATGGCATACATTTGATCGAAAACTCCATTGCAACTGAAGCAAAGATGGCAGCACTGATGAGAAGGATTGAAGTGTTGGAAAGCAAGGGGACTCCTCAGCAGTTCGATCAAGTAAATCAGACCTCTGTACCCAGTTGCTTTAACTATCAGTCTCCAACTCATGTCATGGAAGATTGCCCATTCCTTCCAAACCCACTGATGAATAGTCAGGGACAACAGTTAAACGCCACCTATCAGCGACAAAGGAATGATCCATATGCATCAGGATACAATCCAGGATGGAAGAATCACCCTAACCTTTCATGGAATCAAGGAGGAGGATATCAAGGAGGGGCAACAAGCACCTCCCAACCAAGTGGTTCACAGGATGCGAGGCCAAACACATTCCATCAACAACAACCGGCCTTTATGGCACCACAATCCACTCTAACATATGTATATCCATCAAAGCCACCACCAGGATTTGGGAGTGATCAAAAGTTAAACACCATGGAGAAGAACTTCAACTCATTTATGCAATCGAGAAATCAGATGTTGCAATCCAATCAATAAGTCATACAACAACTCACGCTGCAAATGAGTAAGATGTCGTCTCAAATGAGTGAAAGGGAAAGAGGGACCTTTCCCAGCCAACCTGAGATTAATCCCAGAGATACAAGAGCAAATCCGTCCAGTCATGCTCAAATTAATGTGATTCATACCTTGCTATCTAGAAAGAAAGTTGACAATCAGGTGGTGATACCTGACCAAACCAATTCCTCTCTCCCCATGGCTAATCCATCATCTTCTGGCTCAGATTAGTCTGAAGATAAAGAAACTGAGCAAATCACTGAGCCTTCTTATAAGCCACCAACTCCATTTCCTAACCAATTAAAATCGAAGAAACACACGGCGCAGATGGAGAAGATTCTAGAAATCTTCAAGCAAGTGAAAGTGAATGTTCCTCTTCTTGACGCTATTGAACAAGTCCCATCCTATGCTAAATTTTTGAAGGACCTGTGCACTAAGAAGAGAGCACATCAAACGCCGAAGAAGGTCTTTCTACCGTCAAATATCAGTAGAATAATCCAGAATAGCATTCCAGTGAAATATAAGGACCCTGGATGTCTAACTATTTCCTGTACAATTGGAACAATTGTTATTGACAAGGCGCTATTAGACTTAGGGGCAAGTGTAAATTTGCTTCCTTACTCGGTTTACAAGCAGTTAGGGGTGGGTGAGTTGAAGCCCACAAAGGTCACTCTGCAACTAGCTGACAGGTTAGTTAAAGTTCCATTAGGAGAGATTGCAGATGTGCTAAATAAGGTCAGTGAATTTATCTTTCCAGTTGATTTTATCGTCCTTGAAACTGCACCGGGAGAGAACCCAAGAGGGCAGATTCCTGTGATTTTGGGTAGACCCTTCCTAGCTACTTCGATTGCTTTGATTAATTGTCGTATTGGGTTGATGAAACTCACTTTTGGCAATATGACAATTGACCTTAATATTTTCAACTTAGGGAACCAACCAAGTGTTCACCCTGACCAGCCTTTTGATGTCAACTGGATCCAAGGGTTACCAAGTGCACACTTCGAAGATGAAGGATCTGACATCAAGTATATTGATCTAGAGTCAGATTTTGATGAAGTGGAAAGCTAGTTTGATGAGATAAACTAACATGTCAGTCAGGTTACATTACAATGGCGAGAATCGTATCTTGAGCCAAGTTGTGCAGTGTCTATACCCCGACCTTGTTTACCTGAGGAAAAACCATTTGAGTTAGAATTTAAACCCTCGTTGAATGCTCATCAGGATAATATGATTCATGGCATGCAAAACAATCATAGTGATTATAACTACAGGAGGCCAGATTATGGGAAAATATTTCGAAGTTTTGAAGAAATCTTTGATGACGAATTCAAGATGTATGAGGAAGCTCAAAAAGAAATGCAAATCAACAACGATCTTGGTGAATCTTATTTAACGTACTCTGATCAGAGTTTTGAAGATATTTGCAATGAAGAGACAAGGATATTTGAAGAATTAGAGCTAGTGATAAACTCTAAGTGTCTCGACTCATATCGTGAACCTTTCATTAAGGAGTGTGCATCCAGTCTCATCCACCTGTGGAGGAGCCACCTGAGCTAGAGCCTGTGGTTGGCAATTTTGAGATAAACATGATTCATGGCATGTCTAGAATTTATATTAATGAAAACTCTATGAGCCACTTCAAGCAAGCTGAGTGGATATTCGACAATGAGAGTAGGTTCTTTGAGAATAAAAACTCTTGCTCAAGCCACAATGAGAAAATGATATGGGATAATGACACCAAAGATAATAGTGGAGCATGCGAGGATAATTCTAACAATGATATTACTAAGTTGGTTAAACATGAAAAGGGAAATGAAAATGATACGGGGCTGAGTGCTTATGTTAAGAGAGTGAGTCCTCTGTATGACTGGCTGAAAAGAGGAAAATGGAAGAAAAAGAAGGTAAGGAAGAGGAGTATAAAAATCAAGTTTGACGGAGGTTGTGCTGAAATGATGAAGGGTTCTAATAGTCATGTCAACTCGTTGAAGAGAACCCACCACGAAAGTGGAAAGCGATCAAGGGGGAGGAACCGTCATAGCTTAAGGCAGGTGTGAGGGAAGATGTGATTTTTTTACATTTGTATACTAACTTTATTTTTCTTTGAGTCTGTGTCTTTATATTTCTCTTTTAGTCAATTGAGTCAATGTAGTTTTGGTGTCTACAAAGTTGTTTTATGTATCTTTTTCTCTAACCTCGATGCCAAGATTATTATAAGTGTTACAGGATAAGCGGGGATGCACACATACATGGAGTGATTTTGGTTGCTTCTGCAGTGCACTGTGAGTACTTCTAATTTCAGCATATTTATTTCATACATTTTACTCATGTATGCTTGAATTGGATGCTTTATTCTTTGATTATGTACACGTATGTGGATGTGTATTATATGCTATATTTATTCTATCTCTGTATTCAAGTATATGCATGAGGACATGGCACAGTTTAGGTGTGGGGGGAGATTCACATATCTCTTTTCTTTTAGGAGTCTTTTTGGTTTTGTTTCAATTTTAAATTTTTTTAATTTATTTCCTTTATTTTTCTTTATTTTCTTTTAGGAGTCCTCTTTAAAAAAACCAATTTAAAAATTGTAAATTTTCTACAAATTATTAGCTAGTATGTGAGTGATTTAATATCCATGAGTGGATTTTAAGGGTAAGATCAAGATGAATGAGTTATAAAATCTTAAAATAAAGATTAGAATCTAAAACGGATATACCATCTAAACTTAGTCTAAGTGATTATGTACCTAATAACACTTACACTATTAGTTCAGAGGCTTGGGATATTGATTACAAAAAATAATAATAATAATGTATTATATAGTAAAATAAATATTAATAAGTCTTGTCTTGTGGCCTCAGTTGCTTGAGTAATTAAGTCCGTAGGAGTATTTTTACACTTATTGCCCTAAGACCATCTGGTTTGGGAGCATTGACCCAAAGCTCGCTATATGGGTAGCTGAGAGAAAGCCTAATAGGACAAGACACTATAAAAATATAATAATTTTGATTATCATTTAGCTAGGTGCCTTGGCCTCAGGATGCCTTGGTATTTACGCGAAAGATAGTTTTAAAAAGAGAGAGAGAGAGAGAGAGAGAGAGAGAGAAAAAAGAAGGAAAAAATGTTGGCCCATAAGGTTACACTCTCCATTTCTTTAGAGTTTTGATGATAACAAACCAAGTAAGAGCTATATGGTACTAATTAGTTTGTTAAGATAAGTTTCAGGTTTGTACCATAGTTTGGAGGCCATTGCTTAGCTATTGGAAGAAATTCTAGGTTCATGAAGCAAAGAAGGCTTTTTGCACATCAAGGAAGGAACATAGAAGAGAAGGCTCTAGCAAGGCATTGCATGGCTCAAGATTGCTCAAGAGACTTAATTAGATTTATTTTTAGTTTAGAGTTTTTGTTAAAGAATAGTGAATAGGTTTGAAGCTCTATCACACACGTTTTTGCGCACATCCTATTTCTAAGTTTATTTCCTATAAATTATACAAAAATATTTTGATACAAAATCCTCTGCTTGTAAATCTATATTTATGTTTTATACTTATTCCTATTTAAAACATCTTTGATAAAAATATTTTTCTCCTCAAAATTCTGTTTGAAAATTGGTTTTTGGCCTGAGCCGGTCGACCGCCCGGGTCGACCGTGGCTATGACAGGCTTTGCCGGTCGACCCGGGCGGTCGACTGTGGTTCTGACAGTGCACGTATCTGTGTGCACGTTTTCACGGTCGACCGTGACGGTCGACCGAGACGGGCCTGACTGTAAGTCTTTACTCTCTGTTTGTTTGGGTCGACCGGGCCGGTCGACTGTAGCCTGCAACGGTCGTTTTCTTTGTACTAGCGGTCGACCGGGCCGGTCGACTGGACTAGCCGTTTGAACAGTAACGGCTAGTTTTCTGAGCAGATTTATTTTTGTCCTTTTCTCACTTAAGTGTGTTTAAGTGACATGTTTTGGTTTTAATATATTCTGATTAGCCTTAAAAATGTTTTATCTTCTAACCCTAGCCCTCTCCTATAAATAGGGGTGTTTGGGGAGAGATTGGATTACCTAATTATTACAAGAAAAATTCAAAAGTTTAAGGCATTCAAAAGAGCTTGGTTTCTTGGTTTTTGTGCTGAAATTCTCTCATTTTCTGAAGTGTTTTCAAGAATTCTCTGATTTCATTTTCTTTTCTCTTTGCACACAAGAGCTTCATTCCTACTCATTGTTCTCTAAGGACCTTTGTAAGGGAAGAGAATTTTGAAAGAGAAAGTTTGTGGTCTTTTGACTACCAAGAGAGAACTTGTACTTGAGATTGTGGAGTTGGGTACTCCGGTGTATTTGTGACATCTTTGTGATAGTGGAAGTGGTTAGAATCCTTCTGGGGAAGGCGGGGAAGTAGAGCTGGGTGCTCGAACCTCGATAACAAATCTTGGTGTTTGCGTTTGATTTACTTTTTCTTGTTCTTACTCTACTTTCATTGCTCTTACTACTTGCTTTTGATTATCATTGCTATATTCACTTGTAGTCATTCATCTTGTCAATCTTTGTCCCATACAACAAGGTTGCATTGCGCACCTCCAACTCATTTTATGAGGAATCAGGAGGAAGGAGTTCAGAACCCTTCACGGGGCATTCGGCTCTTAGTCTTGTTTTGGGCGATTGTTGCATCATAATTTTAAATTGTGCATTGATTAGCATTATCACCTATTCACCTCCCCTCTAGGTGATTTTCAATTGGTATCAGAGCTTGGACTCTAGGTTTGGCTTAACATCCATAGAGAGATCCTTAAAATTTGCTAATCAACATTTGCATTCCATTTGTCATCACTAGTAAACATGGCCGATAACATCAAAACCCCTCCTAAATTTGATGGACTTAATTTCCCTATTTGGAAGGTTAGGATGACTATCTTTTTGCAATCCTTAGGTAGCTTAGTGGCTAAATCTTTGACCAAACCCTATGTAGCACCCGATAGTGATGAGAGCACATGGACCGACTTTACATTTAGAGAATATGAGGCTAACTCCAAGGCCCAAAACTCCCTATTAACCGCCTTGAATGAGGATGACCTTACACGGGTAATTCATTGCCAATCCGCCTATGAGATTTGGCAACACTTGTTAGTCACGCACGAAGGGACTTCACAAGTCAAGAGAGCTAAGATAGATCTCTTGAGGTCCCAATATGAATCTTTTAAAATGCTTGATGAAGAATCTATTGATTGTATGATTACTCGATTTACTAAAATCACCAATGCTCTTTCTTCTTTAGGTGATGACATCTCCAATGACCAAAAGGTGCGAAAAGTGATTCGGGCTCTTCCTACATCATGGGAGATCAAGGCCACCACCTTAAAAGAGTTGAACGACAAGGATGAGATGGACCTCATTAGTCTCATTGGGAACTTAAAGACCCATGAGATGGAAAAGAAGGCAAGAGAAGAAGCCGCTCCTTCAAAGAAGAAGTCTATAGCCTTCAAGTCTTCATCCACTCTTGAGGACGATGAAGAAGATGAAGAAGAAGATGAGGAGCTATCACTACTTGTTCGAAATGTGAAGAGGATGTACCGGAGGAACAAGCTCAACTTCCGAAGAAAATTCGAAGGCAAAGAGGAGAGGAGAATTATATGCTACAATTGCCGAAAGCCCGGACACATCATGGCGGATTGCCCGGAGTTCAAGAAGAAGATGACCTCCTCCTTCAAGCCAAAGAAATCGGAAGAGAAGAAGGCGTACAAGGCAACTTGGGATTCGGAAAGCGAGTCCGAGGAAGAGGCGGATATAGCGAATATGTGTTTCATGGCAAACACACCAAAGGTAACCCCTCAACCTCTTGATGATGAAGATGATGAATTAAGTAAGGAAGTTCTTGTTCATGCTTTTGTTGAACTTTCTGAAACTTATGATAATAAGAAGATTGAATGTTTTAAATTACAAAAAGAAGTTGCTTTTCTCAAAAATCAACTTGCTATGGTTTCTAAAGAAAAAGATGATATTTCTTCTAATCTTATCTCTATTCAAAATGAGTTTAATGCCTATAAGGTTTCTTGTAAGGGAAAATCTCCTATTGTTGATGAAAAAGAAATTTCCTCTTTAAAAACTAAAATGGTTGATTTTGAAAAAGTTTTGAAAGATTGTGCTTTTAACACTAAGAAAATTGAAGAAAAATTTTCTAAAAAGCATACCCCTCATGCTAAAGATTCACATGTTAAGTCTACTCATGCTCACACTACTCATAACACTTCTCATGCTAAATCTTTTCATGCTCACAATTCCCATGCTCACAAATCACACACTCACTATGCTTTTAAATATGGTAGAGTGTATAGATGCACATATTGTGGTAAAAATGGGCATTTAGCTAAATTTTGTTATGACCAAGTTAATAGATCAAATAATCTTGTTTGGGTTAATGAAACTAACCCTTTAGGACCCAAAAAAATGTGGGTACCAAAATCAAGTCCTAAATTATTTGATGTAGGTACACACCAAGGCTCCAAGACGTAGGGAGCGGTGGTACCTTGATAGTGGTTGTTCAAGACACATGACGTGGGACATCAATAACTTTACAACCCTATCAAGGTACGAGGAAGGTGGCTCCGTCACCTTCGGGGATGACTCCAAAGGAACTATCATTGGTATAGGTAACATTCAAATTGGTTCATCTCCTACTATAGAAAATGTTGTACTTGTTGATGGTTTGAAACATAATTTGCTTAGCATTAGTCAATTTTGTGATCGTGGACTTAAAGTTGTTTTTGATGATTCTTCTTGCAAGATTTTTGATGTTAAAACAAATGATTGTATTCTCACCGGTTTTCGTGATGATAATGTTTATATCATTGACATGCTTAATGTGGAATGTTCTACTAAATGCTTGAATGCTTTTGATGAAAATTCTTGGCTTTGGCATAGAAGATTAGGACATGCATCTTTTGACCATCTTTCTAGGATTAATTCAAAGGAATTGGTAAAGGGTATACCTTACTTGAAGTTTGAGAAAGACCGCATTTGTGGTGCGTGCCAACTTGGGAAACAAACCAAGTCTTCCTTGAAACCAATCAAGGATATCATGTCAACTAGGCCTTTAGAATTAATTTATATGGATCTTTTTGGACCTACTAAAACTAAGAGTTTAAATGGTAGTAGATATGCATATGTTTTGGTTGATGATTTTTCCCGTTTCACTTGGGTTTTCTTCTTGGAACACAAAGATCAAACTTTTTCTCATTTTAAGAATTTTCAAAAAAGAGTTGAAAAAGAAAAAGGTTTTTCGATTTTGAAAATAAGAAGTGATAGAGGTGGTGAGTTTGTTAACCAACTCTTCATGACTTATTGTGATGAAAAGGGAATTAAGCCTGAAATGTCTTGTCCTAGAACTCCACAACAAAATGGAGTTGTAGAAAGGAAAAATAGAACACTTCAAGAGATGGCTAGGACAATGATAAGTGAGTATGACCTCCCTCAATATCTATGGGCCGAGGCCGTAAACACCGCATGCTATATATCAAATCGTATTTATTTGTGTAAAAATTCTTCCAAAACATCTTTTGAAATGTATCATTCTAGAAAACCTAATGTTGCATATTTCAAAGTTTTTGGATGCAAGTGTTTTGTTTTGAACACTAAAGATAACTTGGGTAAATTTGATGCTAAGGCTTATGAAGTAATCTTTGTTGGATATTCTACAACTAGTAAAGCTTATAGAGTATTCAATAGATCTTCACTTACCATTGAAGAATCCATGCATGTTAAATTTGAAGAATCTAATGTGGTTGTTGAGAATGTTGTGGAGATTGACCCATTAGGTGAAGACATGGAGAGACTATCCTTGAAGGACTCACCCGCTCAAGAAGATAAGCAAGAATCAATTGGTGATGTTCAAGAGGATAAAGAGGAAAGCTCTCAACCGCTTCCTAAAGCTTGGAGATACGCTACAAATCATCCCAAGGAGCTCATCTTAGGTGATGCATCTAAAGGGTAACAACTCGCTCCAAACTCCATGACCTATGTGGTAACTTTGCTTTCATTTCTCATTTTGAACCCAAAAGTATCCTCGAAGCCGAGGCGGACTCATATTGGTTGCTAGCCATGCAAGAGGAACTCAATCAATTTGAGCGCAACCAAGTTTGGCACCTTGTTCCTAGGCCCCACGATAGACCAATAATTGGTACTAAGTGGATCTTTAGAAACAAGATGGATGAGTCCGGAAATGTGATTAGGAATAAGGCTAGGTTAGTGGCCCAAGGTTACACTCAAGTTGAGGGAATTGACTTTGAGGAGACCTTTGCACCCGTAGCACGGCTTGAAGCCATACGGATGACATTAGCTTTTGCATCTTTCAAAAATTTTAAACTTTTTCAAATGGATGTGAAAAGTGCATTTTTGAATGATTTTATAAATGAAGAAGTTTTTGTTGCTCAACCTCCCGGTTTTGTTGATCATGTTCATCCCGATTTTGTTTTTAAACTTGATAAAACTTTGTATGGATTGAAACAAGCTCCAAGAGCTTGGTATGAAAGGCTTTCTAGTTTTCTCATTTCAAATGATTTTATTAAAGGCAAAGTAGATACAACACTATTCACTAAGCATGTTGATAATGACATTTTAATTGTGCAAATTTATGTTGATGATATAATTTTGGTTCTACTAATGAATTTTTATGCAAGGAATTTGAAAAGGTTATGCAATGTGAGTTTGAAATGTCTTCAATGGGTGAGCTTAATTTCTTTCTTGGACTCCAAATCAAGCAATTGCAAGATGGGAACTTCATATGTCAAGCCAAATACACAAAGGAACTCGTAAAGAGGTTTGGACTTGAAGACTCAAAGGTTTGCAACACTCCCATGGCAACTACCACCAAGCTTGATAAGGACGACCAAGGTAAAAATGTTGATATTAAATTATATAGAAGCATGATAGGTAGTCTTTTGTATTTGACGGCAAGTAGGCTGGATATCTGTTTAGTGTGTGTCTTTGTGCTAGATTTCAATCGTGTCCCAAAGAGTCCCATCTTATTGCGGTAAAACGCATTATTCGTTATATTAAGGGAACGATTGGAATGGTCTATGGTATCCGAAAACCGGAGATTTCTCAATGACGAGTTATTCGGATGCCGACTATGCGGGTTGTAGAGTAGATAGAAAGAGTACTAGTGGGACATGTCAATTTCTTGGTAATTGTCTTGTTTCATGGTCCTCTAGGAAACAAAATTCCGTAGCTCTCTCAACCGCCAGGCGGAGTATGTTGCCGTGGGGGCTTGTTGTGCACAAGTCCTTTGGATGAAACATACTCTCCTTGATTATGATTTGCATTTTGACCATATAAAAATATTTTGTGATAATACTAGTACTATACATATGACAAAGAATGCAAATCAACATAGTAAGACCAAGCACATTGAGATTAGATATCACTTTCTTAGAGATCATTTTGAGAAAGGAGATATAGTTATTGATTATGTTTCCACGGATTTGCAACTAGCCGATATTTTCACAAAACCACTTGATTTTGCTAGATTTTCCTTCATTTGTGGTGAACTTAATGTTTGTGTTATTGAATAAAAATGTTTTCATAACCCTTTTTGATGTATGACAAAAAGGGGGAGAATGAGTTTTTATGATAGAAATATGAGTTCATATGGTTTTGGTTCCATATGAGTTTATATATGTTTTTAGTTTTTGATGTGTTTTCATGAATTCTTGAAATTTGAGTTTAAGTGTTTTGCAAGTGTTTTATATTTTCATGGTTTTTGGTTTCATGAAGTTTACTTGCATATTACAAACTACATTGTTTTTCCTTGGTTAATATAGCATAATTTGAGGGGGAGCTTTCTCCTCCCCTATATATTTTTTTTTATAGCCTATTTGTTTTGTCATCATCAAAAAGGGGGAGATTGTTGGCCCATAAGGTTACACTCTCCATTTGTTTAGAGTTTTGATGATAACAAACCAAATAAGAGCTATATGGTACTAATTAGTTTGTTAAGATAAGTTTCAGGTTTGTACCATAGTTTGGAGGCCATTGCTTAGCTATTGCAAGAAATTCTAGGTTCATGAAGCAAAGAAGGCTTTTTGCACATCAAGGAAGGAACATAGAAGAGAAGGCTCTAGCAAGGCATTGCATGGCTCAAGATTGCTCAAGAGACTTAATTAGATTTATTTTTAGTTTAGAGTTTTTGTTAAAGAATAGTGAATAGGTTTGAAGCTCTATCACACACGTTTTTGCGCACATCCTATTTCTAAGTTTATTTCTTATAAATTATACAAAAATATTTTGATACAAAATCCTCTGCTTGTAAATCTATATTTATGTTTTATACTTATTCCTATTTAAAACATCTTTGATAAAAATATTTTTCTCCTCAAAATTCTGTTTGAAAATTGGTTTTTGGCCTGAGCCGGTCGACCGCCCGGGTCGACCGTGGCTATGACAGGCTTTGCCGGTCGACCCGGGCGGTCGACCGTGGTTCTGGCAGTGCACGTATCTGTGTGCACGTTTTCACGGTCGACCGTGACGGTCGACCGAGACGGGCCTGACTGTAAGTCTTTACTCTCTGTTTGTTTGGGTCGACCGGGCCGGTCGACCGTAGCCTGCAACGGTCGTTTTCTTTGTACTAGCGGTAGACCGGGCCGTTCGACCGGACTAGCCGTTTGAACAGTAACGGCTAGTTTTCTGAGCAGATTTATTTTTGTCCTTTTCTCACTTAAGTGTGTTTAAGTGACATGTTTTGGTTTTAATACATTCTAACTAGCCTTAAAAATGTTTTATCTTCTAACCCTAGCCCTCTCCTATAAATAGGGGTGTTTGGGGAGAAATTGGATTACCTAATTATTACAAGAAAAATTCAAAAGTTTAAGGCATTCAAAAGAGCTTGGTTTCTTGGTTTTTGTGCTGAAATTCTCTCTCATTTTCTGAAGTGTTTTCAAGAATTCTCTGATTTCATTTTCTTTTCTCTTTGCACACAAGAGCTTCATTCCTACTCATTGTTCTCTAAGGACCTTTGTAAGGGAAGAGAATTTTGAAAGAGAAAGTTTGTGGTCTTTTGACTACCAAGAGAGAACTTGTACTTGAGATTGTGGAGTTGGGTACTCCGGTGTATTTGTGACATCTTTGTGATAGTGGAAGTGGTTGGAATCCTTCTGGGGAAGGCGGGGAAGTAGAGCTGGGTGCTCGAACCTCGATAACAAATCTTGGTGTTTGCGTTTGATTTACTTTTCCTTGTTCTTGCTCTACTTTCATTGCTCTTACTACTTGCTTTTGATTGTCATTGCTATATTCACTTGTAGTCATTCATCTTTTCAATCTTTGTCCCATACAACAAGGTTGCATTGCGCACCTCCAACTCATTTTACGAGGAATCAGGAGGAAGGAGTTCAGAACCCTTCACGGGGCATTCGGCTCTTAGTCTTGTTTTGGGCGATTGTTGCATCATAATTTTAAATTGTGCATTGATTAGCATTATCACCTATTCACCCCCCCTCTAGGTGATTTTCAAAAAAAGTATAAAAAAAAGTTGTAATTAAATATTCTCAAGCTTAAGAACTACACCACGATCACGGGGTACATAGGATCTGAAACTTAGGACAGGTAGTGAAAAGTTTTGGATTTGAGACTTTAGTTATAGCCGATATGATTTCTTGAATTGAGGTTTTACTTGAAAATGAAACTCATGGAAATTGATGATCTTGCTAGCTAGTTAACTTAAAAAAAAAAATTTGATTTGTTTTCCTTTTCTTGATTTTTGGTTATCCTTATTTTAATTTTATTTATTTCTTAATCTCTAACTTTCTTGGATTTTGTGGGTGTAATCCATTGAAAACCCTCACGAGACAAAACTCGTCCTCTAGGGGTAACTTAGGGGTTTAACGGCTTGTTGCACATGCTAAATGCAACCGTGATTCCTACGAAAGTGAGTTAGAGTAGTTTAGTTTTTCTTTTCTTTTTTATTAGATTTGCTTGAGGAATAGCAAAAGATAAGTGTGGGAGTATTTGATCAGCACGATTTTGTCACATTTTCATGCCCATATTTACTTATCATTTGTCTATAAATAATGCTGCTCGGGTATTTTTAGTGGTGTTTTGCAGAGTGAACTATCAAAAGGAAACTGGACCACAAAAGCGTGCTCTGGAGACTGTAAGGCGTGTAACACAGGAGACTGAAGGCGAGAAACGGACACCAGATAAATCTGCAGTCAATTCGGAGAAGTTTGAAGTCACTTGGAACAAAAACGCAATTTTGTAAAGTTCAGGGGCTTTAGTGCAATTTGATATTGATGGCTCTTCTGTATAATTAAATAAATGTTGTGGACTTTTATGTAAAATAATCAAAACCCTAAGTCTATAAATAGCCAAGGCTAGGGTTTTGGAAGTGAAGATTTTTTTTTACCTGTACGTAACTTTTCAGATCTAAAATTTTGAGGCTTTCTCTTCTTCTTCTCTCTGCATAGAATTCTCCTCCACATTATTATTTTTGTTCCTGTTTTATTTTGGTTGATTCATCAAACCCTTTTTCTTTCCCTCTGCATTACAGCCGCCCTCCATCAAAGAAAAAAGAAAAAGAAAAGAAAAGAAGAAGGCGCGCTCTGTAAGCGCCCCCAATCCAGGCCCGCACCAATTTAAAAGAGGAAGGCATTCTGCCTTCCCTCCAATGTCCAACAGAGGGGCCCGCTATTAAATTGAAAGAGGAAGGCACTCTGCCTTCCCTCCAACAGAGAGGAGAGGGGCCCGCCAAATGCATAAGAGTGGGAAACAGAGCCTGGCTTTCATCTCTGAAGGTAAGTGTTTTTAATTAATTTGATATTCAATTTACTTATCTAATTGATTAGTAAAATAATTTAATTATTGTAGTTATTTAACTATCTGCAAGATATTCTCTGACTAATACTTAGATTAAATTGTTACGAAATTGGACATGTGTAACTAAATTATCATCATGTACCTAGGGAGATGAACCTAGGCTAAATTATTGTGAACCAAATTAGTTCTCCTATCTAGGGATATACACTCATCTATTGACCTACCACTTTTAGGATATTAATTTTTAGAACCACTAGATATTTGACAGGCTATGTGTTTAGAGTTAATGGTCCATACTTAGAGTTTTAATGTTCTTTTTCATATTTTATTTAAGTTGTCAATTTATCTACCTTTGATGGATCATATAATTGGACAATACCCTATGCTTAGATCTAGTGTTCAGAATTAATGTGCCTGTTAGAAGTAGGAATTTGGTGATTTGTAACGATCTAGTAGATAGACCGAGCTTGACCGCTTGAGGCTAGTTTAGGGGATTCTACCTTAGGTGCATGACCCTTCTCTTTAACTGAGTTCACACCAACTTATCATTTTTCGCAACCAATTCGCTTAGTTCGTGTTAGGATTCAAGAAACACCTTCCCAGTGGATCGACCCTCAAGTGCTACATCGAACGACCGTGCACTTGCGGTATTTTAAAACGAGGAGACAAAATCTCCCCATCATATGGTATCAACCAGCAATTTTGAAGATAACGGAGAAGATACCCTTAAACCTGAAGAATTAGTCCAGTCAGACTCGGATTCATAGATTAAACACTTAAATACTCTTTTGTATATATGCTTTGAACAACACGAAACACCCACTGAGGATAAAGTGACTCAGATAAATCTTGGAGATGAGGCTAACCCCAATCCCATTTTCATAAGTGGAGCTTGTCACTTTCTGAGAAAGAAGACCTAATACATCTCATATGAGAGTACATATATGTCTTCACTTGGAATTATAAGGACATGCCCGGGTTCGATCCCCAGATTTCTATGCATCGTCTTAACATCAATCCGGAAGCCAAGCCAGTCAAACAACAATAACGACGGTTCCGTCCCCAGATCATGGAAGCAATCAAATCGGAAGTCAAGAAGCTCTTAGACGTTGGTTTCGTCAGGGAAGAGCAATATCCTGATTGGATGACCAATATACTCCCGTTCCTAAGAAGAATGAAAAGCTCTGAATTTGCATCTACTACCATGATCTAAAGACGAATTCCCTCTCCCAATCACGGATGTCATGATTGACAATACATGCGGTTTTAAGAAGATGTCTTTTATGGATAGCTTTTCAGGGTATAATCAAATAAAGGATGCCTTTAAAAGTATACTGCTACACAGTAATGCCCTTTGGCTTGAAGAATGCTGGTGCAACCTATCAATGCACCATGAATACGATCTTCCATGAGCATATATGTAAGACTGTAGAATGCTATGTCGACGATATTACTGGGAAAAGTTGTGACAAAGACGATCATCTCGCAGACCTGAAGAGAGTGTTTGACATCATGCGGGCTCATCAATTGAAGATGAACCCAACCAAGTCCTTCCCTGGGGGTAGCCAGTGAAAAATTCTTTGGGTTTGTTATTACATCCAAAGGAATTCACCTGGATCTAGAGAAAATCCGCGTCGTACAAGAGATACAACCTCCGAGAAATCTTAAAAAACTCAGAGGTTTACAGGGACGATTGGCATATATTCGAAGATTTATATCAAATCTTTTAGGATATTGTCAATCCTTCACTAAACTAATGAAGAAAGGAGTCTCATTCGTTTGGGATAATGCTTGCCAAGAAGCATTCAAAGGATTAAGAAGTATCTCACACACCCACCCGTTCTGGTAGCTCAAATATCAGAAAAATCTTTCCTCTTATATGTTCGAGCGATGGATCATTCCTTGGGAGCTTTACTAACTCAAAAGAATGATCAAAACCATGAACATGCAATCTACTATTTAAGTAGAACAATGATTGGGGCAGAACATCGTTACAACCCAATCGAGAAAGAACGCTTAGCGTCAGTTTTCGCCATCCAGAAGACGTGACACTACCTTATGGGGTAACGCATTCACGTCATCTCCAGAGTTAATCCCTTGCGATTGCTTATGACAAGACCATCTTCGCTGAATTGCAGATCAGCGAAATGGGTCATATTACTTTCACAATATGAGATGCAATTCATGCCACAAAAGGTGATCAAAGGTCAAGTTGTGACAGATTTTCTGGCCGATCATCCAGTTCCAGGAACTTCAAAACTTTATGACGATCTCTTGGACAAGACTACAGAAGTTAACTTGATCAATACCTCCTCAGAAGAACAAGTGTGGCAACTATTCTTCGACGGAGCGTCAAGGACAAGTCCCGAGGGAAATATCATCGCGGGTGTAGGGGTAGTACTCATTTCCCCATATAATTATGTGATCTTTCATACATTCAACTAAGCCATGTTCCAACAACGTCTCGGAATACAACGCCCTCTTGATCGGAATGCAACTTGCTGAAGAGATTGGAGTCAAAAATCTCAAAGCGTACGGTGATTCAAAACTCATCGTCAACCTAGTGCGAGGGGAGAATGAAGTCCGACATGAAGACTTAGTGCCCTATCACAACACGACCATTAACACGGAAGAGAAGTTTAAAAACTTCTATATTGACCATGTATCGCGCCAGAAAAATTCACATGAAAATGCACATGCAGATGCATTGCTTCATTGGCTCTTCCAATCGAAGGCACGGAGAGAGTACTCGTCTACATTTGTGACTTGTACTGTTGCGAATTCGCCCTTGAAGACTATAAACCCCAAAAGGAGATCTTCAAGTTAAAGAGATTCTTGAGATTTTGACAAGTTTCAAACTTAGGGATTGACGATTCGCTTACATTGACTTCGTCCTCTACGGCATATTGCCTGATGACCACAAAGAGGCAACTGCCATCAGAAGGAAAGCTCTTTGGTTCTATTACAATGTGATCATGCGAACATTGTATCGCCGATCGTACGATGGAATCCTACTCTAATGCCTTTCACACAAAGAGGCACATGAGGCATTAAAAGAAGCTCATGACGGTACATGTGAAGCTCACCAACTAAGACCTAAGCTCGGAGATTGGCTTAGAAGATTTGGCTACTATTGGCCGAAGATGATCCGTGACGCCATCACCTATGCTAAGTGATGCCATACATATCAGATTCATGGTGACTTCATCCACCAAGCACCGGGATATCTTCATCCAACATCCTCTTCATTGCGATTTGAGATGTGGGAATGGATGTTATTGGACCTATCAGTCCTCCAACGTCTATAGGACATCGCTTCATCATGGTCATAACAGATTACTTCTCTAAATGGGCAGAAGCTATTCCCCTGAAGGAAGTAAAGACATCAAACGTGATCAAGTTCATCAAACATCACGTACTCTACCGCTTCGATGTACCCCAACGAATTATCTACAATAATGGACCCCAATTCGTCAGCCAAGCATTCCAAAGGTTCTGTAATAAATTCAAAATCCAAAGTGTGTCATTAACGTCATACTATCTAGTTGTCAATGGCCTCGCAAAAACCTTCAACAAGACTATTAGGAAACTGCTTAAGAAATTCATCTTAAAAAGTCAACGTGATTGGGACGACAAATTAGGCGAATGCCTATGGGCCTACATCACAACGGTGTGAACGTTGACAAAGGCCACACCGTTTTCCTTGGTATACGAATGTGAAACTGTACTTCCATTGGAGATCCAAATCCCATCCCTCCGAGTTGCCTTGATAACCAGGATAACAGACGAAGAGAAGCATCGATTGCGCCTCCAAGAGTTGGAAGCTTTAGACAACAAATGTCTGCAAGCATAACAGCAAATCGAGCTCTATCAAGTCTGAATTTTCAGAGCTTTCAATAAGACAGTCAGAGAATGGATTTTCAAGAAAGGTGACATTGTCTTAGCTGTCAGAAGACCCATGGTTATGACACATAAGACGAAAGGAAAATTTCAACCAAAATTGGAAGGACCATTTGTGGTAGAGTCAGTCTACTCAAATGGAGCATACCGTCTTATAACTCCAGACGGCTATACACTCATGATGCCGATCAACGGCAGATTCTTGAAGAAGTACTATCCTTAGAGGGACTCTTCTCATGATCAGGTTAACATTACATCTCTGATCAAAACTTTAAGATCCAAGATATTTGGAAGAGTGCCAAAGAAGAGCTTCTTTCTTTAACGGATCACATCACGGTCGATCGACGCCAAGCCGACCTAACATTATTGACATCATGATGCATGATGTTAATATTGAATAAACAAAGTTAGAAATTTTGATTTTAGCTTTGTCACTCTTCTCATGATCAAGTTAATACTACACCTCTGATCAAAGATTCACCATGATCAATCAGATGAGTCAGGGTTTGGGATCCAAGATGTTTGGAAGAGAGTCAAAGAAGAGCTTCTTCCTTTAACGGATCACATCATGGTTGACCGACGACGAGCCGACCTAACATTGTTGACATCGCGATGCATAATGTTAATATTGAAGAGACAAAGTTAGAAACTTCAGTTTTAGCCTTGTCACTTTTCTTATGATCAGGTTAACATTACACTTTTGATCGAATCTTCACCCTGATCAATCAGATGAGTTGGGGTTTGAGATCCAAGATGTTTGTAAGAGCGCCAAAGAAGAATTCTTTTCTCATCGGATCACATCACGGTAGTTTGACGCCGAGCCGATCGAACATTATTGACATCGTGATGCATGATGTTAATATCGAAAAAACAAAGTTAGAAACTTTGATTTTAGCTTTGTCACTCTTCTCATGATCAGGTTAACATTACACCTCTGATCGAAGCTTCACTCTAATCAATCAGATGGATTAGGATTCGAGATCCAAGATGTTTGGAAGAGCGCTAAAGAAGAGCTTCTTCCCTCACCGGATCACATCACGGTCGATCGACGCCGAGCCAACCGAACATTATTGACATCGTGATGCATGATGTTAATATTGAAGAGACAAAGTTAGAAACTTAAATTTTAACCTTGTCATTTTTCTCATGATCAGGTTAACATTACACCTCTGATCAAGGTATCGAGATCCAAGATGTTGGAAGAGGACCAAAGAAGAGCTTTTCCTTCAACGGATCACATCACGGTTGATCGACGCTGAACCGACCGAACATTATTGACATCACGATGCATGATATTAATATTGAAGAGACATAATTAGAAACTTCAGTTTTAGATTTGTCACTCTTCTCATGATCATGTTAACACTACACCTCTGATCAAAGCTTCGAGATCTAAGATGTTTAGGAGAGCGCCAAAGAAGAGCTTCCTCATTCAATAGATCACATCACGGTCGATTGACACCGAACCGACCACATTATTGACATCATGATGCATGATGTTAATATTCAAGAAACAAAATTAGAAACTTCGGTTTTAGTTTTGTCACTCTTCCCATTATCAAGTTAATGTTACACCTCTGATCAAAGATTCACCCTGATCAATCAGATGAGTCGGGGTTTGAGATCCAAGATGTTTGAAAGAGCGCCAAAGAAGAGCTTCTTCCCTCAACGGATCACATCACGGTCGATCGATGCCGAGCAAAATGAACATTGTTAACATCATGATGCATGATATTAATATTGAAGAGACAAAGTTAGGAACTTCAGTTTTAGCCTTGTCACTCTTCTCATGATCAGGTTAACATGACACCTCTGATCGAAGCTTCACCCTGATCAATCAGATGAGTCGTGGTTTGAGATCGAAGATATTTAGAAGAGTGCCAAAGAAGAGCTTCTTCCCTCACCACATCACATCACGGTCGATCAACGCCGAGCCGACCGAACATTACTGACATCGTGATGCATGATGTTAATATCGAAGAAACATAATTAGAAACTTTGGTTTTAACTTTATCACTCTTCTATTGATCAGGTTAACATTATACCTCTGATTGAAGTTTTACCCTAATCAATCAGATGGATTAGGGTTTGCGATTCAAGATGTTTGGAGCGCCAAAGAAGAGCTTCCAACTTCAACCAATCACCTCATGGTCGATCGATGTCGGGCCGACCGAACAGTGGTGACATTATGATGCATGATGTAAACATTGAAGAAAAGACAAGACATAATTTCAGTCTTTACCCTTGTCACTCTTCTCTAGTATATAGACATGCACCTATCTCCAACTTAGAAGAATAGGTCATATTTTGAAGTCGAGCATGCCTAAGCATCCAGAAGGATGACTTATCTAGCCTGACTTTCCCATATGTAATGGTGGCATACCTTTCTGCTCCTGTTCGGTCGATCGAAGCTCAACGGCAAAGGGTCTGAACAATCAGATGGAGGATCAAATAAGTTTATCTGATGGCTTATCAACCCAAACTCATTGAAGAAGGTTCGTGATGCATCTTTGCAGAACTGTTCCCTGCTTCCATATTCATATCAAGAGGTGGTAACCGATCAAATGGAGAATCAAATGAGTTTATCAGATGGCTTATCAAGCCAAACTCATTGAAGAAGTTTTGTGACGCATCTTTGCAGAATATTTCCATTGTTTTCACATTCATATCAAAATGTGGCAATCAAATGAAGATCAAAGAGGACTTCACGAGGAGGCTAATCTCTGGACAAAACCCCTGTAGAATTCATGTCTACTTTTGTGGCCCCCAGCTTATTTGCAGGAGGCACACTACAATACATCTGACGCCTCTGACGGCTAAAGGATAGAGAAAGCAGTTAGCATTTAAGTCCAATAAAAAATTCTCGATAACTCATCATGCTGAGGGAAATAGCATGGCTAGCCTAACTCAAATGGTAGTGATAAAGGCATACCAAATCTGCTGATAGCTGAGGGTTTGCTAAAAATTTTGAGGGACCTGAAACCGCCTTCCCTTCCAAAATCTCTTACCAATTCCCGTCCATAGAATGATAAGACCCCAAAAAGATTGTAATAATTTCCCTAGCAAAATAATCACAGAGCAAACCTATCATATTAATATTATACCTCTGGCATACCCCACTTTCAAGTTAACATTATATCTCTAACGATGATTTCCTTTAATATTCTCAGCGGATAAAATTTCAACTTGTCAATTCTCTTCAATATAATGACAAGTTCACTAAAATTGCTCAAATCGCAAAATTTCTCGGTTAAGTTAATACTACATCTCTGATCAAGATTGCTCATATTGCAAACGAAAATCACTATTAGGTTAATATATACCTCTAACAGTGATGTCCTTCAATTTCTCCAGCGGATAAAATTTTAACTTGTTAATTCTCTTCAATAGAATAACAGGTCCACTAAATTGCTCAAATCAAAAATTTCTCGGTCAAGTTAAACACTACACCTCTGACCAAAATTGTTCATATCGCAATATAAATCCCTGTTAAGTTAATATTATACCTATGATAGTGATTTTCTTGATTTTCCCAACGAAAACGAGACATTCGATGCTAAGTTAAATATCACACTTCTAGCATCCATTTCATTATTAAGTTAAAAACTACACCTATGACAATGATCTTTTCTCGAGCTTTCTTATCAAAACCAAGATGTCAAATGCTAAGTTAATATCACACCTCTAACATTCTCCTTACTGTTAAGTTAATACTAAACCTACGGTAGTGATTTTCTCAGTTTTCTCAATGAAAAACGAGATCTTCTAATGCTAAGTTAATATAATACTTCTAGCACATATATCCTTATCAAGTTAATATCACACCTCTGACAATTCAATTTGCTTCCAATAGTAAATCCAAATCCGTCATGTTAATATTACATCACTGACGGCAAAAATCTCCATAAATCTCTCAGTGGATTAAACTCCACTTGTTATTCTCATCAATAGAATAGCAAGTCCACAAACTTCATTCAAATCATGAATTCAATCCTTGTCAAGTTAAACATCACACATCTGACAGTAACCTTTTCGAATTCTTTAACTGGAATTATCAAATTTTGTGTTACTATGTTAATCGTCACCTCTAAAAAAAGTAATCGAACTCTACTGATTCAATAGTACATCAACAAATAAACCAGAGCTCATGATAAGTACTAAACTGAGTTTTTAAGACTCTTGTGACTATCTTCCCTGGAAGCTTCAAGCAGTTCAACAGTACACTCACGAAGGCCAGAATTCGGATAGGATTAAGCTCAGGACATCTCAAAAGATTACTAGTCCAATCACGAAGAGTCCAAAATCAATGTGAAATCCAAAGTATTTCGAAATCTGTCCCAGTCGATCGCGGAGTATCGAAATCTTTGGAGGGAGCTCTATAGGCTATTTAAAAATCATTAGACGTGACCTCCCAACGAGAAGGTCGCGTTTCAATTAAAATGCAGATCTCGCGTCCAAGAAGAAAAGCGAACATCAAACGCGGGTCTGAGAAACCCTGAGTCTCACTTCAAATGCAAGTCTGAGCAACTCCGCGTCTTATTTCAAGCGCAGGTTTGAGCAACTCTGCGCTTCACTTCAAACGTGGGTCTGAGATACCCTGCGTCTCATTCCAAATGCAAGTCTGAGCAACTCTGCGTCCTATTTCAAGTGTAGGTCTGAGCAACTCTGCGCTCCACTTCAAACGTGGGTCTGAGAAACCGTGTGTCTCACTTCAAATGGGGATCTGAGCAACTCCGCGTCCTATTTCAAGCGCAGGTGTGAGCAACTCTGCGCTCCTCCTCAAACGCGGGTCTGAGCAACTCCGTGTTCTGGTAGAGATGCGGGTTTAAGCCCTGCGTCTATACAAACGCGAGATCCGCGTCCAGTGCGAGACCCGCGTTTCTGTTGCAACTGATCCTCATTACTGAGTCAATTAACTCTCCACGTAATGTGAGAGTTAATCCCTATTATGGAGGGATTTTAGGGGATAATAATACCCTTATGACTCCCTATAAATAGCCAAATGAGCTATAAGAAAGGGGAGAACTCTTTTTGAGTAGAGAGAACTTTTAGAGAGGAAGTCAGAGAAGAGAAGGAGAAGCTTTTGCTTGAGAGCTGAGAATTCTCCACCTAAAAGCATCTTGCTTTTCTCTTACTTTTTTAAAAAGGAGTAATCAGTGGGCTCTAAACACTTAGTGTGTTAAAAACAGAGCTCCTTCCAGATTGATCTTTAAGAGCATCCAGAAGAGAAGTTTGTCATTCGGCCGATTAACAGAGACAAGAATTACTCTCCATCGCCACACGAAGAATTCAGCCTTAAACAAAAGGGAGAACCAGTTATTCTCCCCTCTTTTTTAATTAGAATAATTCCGTTGTAACTTTTCATCCACTCAAAGAAATTTTACTTCGTGCTTTTTTTCGATCAAACAAGAGCGACAGAGAAGAAAAGTGGAGAAGGAAAGAGCAGAGGAGGAGGAAGAAGAAGGCGGGGGAAGGGCTTTGGCTTTGCTAAAAGAAGGAGGAGGGAGGGAGGAGAAGAGAGAAGTGAAGGAAGAAGGAGAGGGAGGAGAGAGGGTGGTGATTGGCAGCTTTCTCTACTCTCGCTTTCGCACGCAGAAAATGGACAGACGAATAAAGTTTCTATAGGAGTCACGAGAAAAAAAACCTCCTTTTCAGTCGGTTTTGATTATTATTAGAGCAATTTTTCACAGAGTCAGTAGGGATACAACTCTCCTGAGTCATATGGTCAACTACCTTACCAACATCCAGCTTCATATACTCCTTCTCCCGAACAACCATTAGAAGAACCAATTAACTGAAAAAAGAGAATGGAAGACTTAGAGGAATCGAGCGATGAATTCAAAATCTAGAAGACTCGAAATTGTTGGCCCAAAGGTTACAATCCTCGGTCTTGTGTTTTGATGATAACAAAACATATGAAGTTATTTGGTACTAATAAAGTTCAAGAGTGTATTTCAGGATTCAAAAAGATCTAACAAAGTTCAAGAAGATCTAACAGGTTTCTTCCTCTAAAAGAAAGTGTTGATGGCTCAAGGGTACTCAAGAACGGTATCATGCTCAAAGCACTCAACGACGCTCAAATGTCACTATCAGAGAAGCCCGTTTGAAGATTCTTGTAGTGGTTAGAACTTTATAAGAAACTAGTTTGTTAAAGAGTAGAATATAGATTTGAGGCTCAAAGATATACACACACACACACACAAAAGTGCACGTTTTCAAAAGTATGATTTTGACATGTTTGATTTTGATACTTGTTCCATATTTTCTTAAAAATTACTATCTCAGTTTAAAACTTGTATCTCATGGCTATACATGTCTTCTCTCTTCCAAAATTCAAATAAAAATTATTTGAAAATTTCTTTATCTTCAAAAATTACTTTGACCCAATTTTTGGCCTAGGTTGTTTGATCGGGTGGTCGACCGTGTTTATTACAGGCCAGAACAGTCGACCGCACGGTCGACCGAACCTCTGACAATTGGGGTGTGAATGTTGTGCACATTCCCAGTCGACCGACCGGTTGACCTGTCCCTTATTGCGGTCGACCAGGCGGTCAACCGACTGTAACTAGTTTGGTCTCGGTTAAACACGGTCGACCGAGAGCCAACGGTCAAATTTTTTTTGAATGGCCGGTCGACCGGCCGGTCGACCGACAGACTGCAGATTGGCAGTAATAGCCAGTTCTTTTAAATCTATTTTTAAACATGTTTCTTTTAAGACGTGAAAAGTTGAATTTTTAGGGTCAATTTTCTTCCTTTTTAGGACCTAGTAAAACTATTCTAAAAGTGTTTTTCTAAAACCTATATAAAGGGTCATTGGGATTGAATATTTCATAACAAAAAATTCTATTGAAAATCTAGTTTTTACTTTCAAATAGAAAAAATTTCAAGTTTCTTTTGTGCTCTTATTTTTAAAGTTTTATTGATTTTTTCTGCTCTTAAAATCTCTCTTTTCTGATTTCCACTCTCACTTACATACTTGAGCTTCAAGTTCACATTTTACTCTTTAGGTTTTTGTAAGAGAGTTGCAAAGAAAGTGTTTGTGATCTTTTGATCACCTGGAGCTTGTTATCTCAATTGGCTTTGTGCTGCCTCTAGAGGATTGAGTTGGGGAGTTGTGTACTCCGAGTTGTTGTAATTCCTTATTGTAAGGTCCCTTTGTGGAGGATCAAATAGTAGATAGTGAAATCCTTCACGGTGGTGAAGGCGAGGACGTAGAGCGGTGTCTCGAACCTCGGAACAAATCTTTTTGTTTGCGATCGCTTTATTGTCTCTATTTACTTATTTATCATTCATTTATTCTTGTCGATCAATACTTATCTCAACAAGATAGCAATTGAGCACCTCAACTCTTATCTAGAGGAATCACGAGGAGAAATTCAGAGCTCTTCACAGGAAATCTGGCTTTAAGTCTTGTTTTGAGTGATCGGTTGCATTATTTCATATTAAATTGTCTAAATTTTTTATTTGATTAGCTATTTACCTATTCACCCCCCTCTAAGTATAATTTCGACATGTATCAAACACCAAACCTTATAGAATACTAAAACGGGTAAACTAGATGTGAAAATTTATAATTTGAAAACTTGTATTATTGTGTATGACTTCTTGAGCATCAGTTCTACATTCTATACTTTAAAACATTATATTTTCTTACATATATTCTATATGTCTTCAAGCAATCTTTAAGAGGATTTTTCAAATACAAATCTTGATCGTTCAAACTCGAACCCTTTCCTTAAGTGATCTTGAGACTATAGTACCTTCCTTTTGAGGAGAACATACAAAAATGTCCCTTAAATATGAAATACTTAAAACACTTAAACTTGATTAGTACCGAATAACTTTATGTGGTTTGTAATCATTAAAAAAAATTGGAGAGTGTACCCTTGAGACAACATGATCCAGCGACGAGTGATCCTCCAATACCAGTTTATGTACTATGAGAACAATGCTCTGAAGTTGATTTGCTCGATCACCCCCATCGTCTTATGTAAGCACTGAGCTCCTGCCTCCAATCACACTGATGCTTGCTTACGTAGTCTATCCAAACCAATCGATGATATTAGAGATATGTTGCATAAATCCGAACTGACAGAGGACTCTATTTGAATAATGCATCTCCACATCTCAAAACAGATCAGTGGAGTCCTGACCCGCCATATTTGAGATCCTTCATAATAAACCAGGGTAAAGTCTATAGTATCTCGTCAGTGCATAACTCCTACATAACTCCAAAACAATCCTACACATGGAGCTTATTTATGTAGTATTGCAAATTCTTTTGTGGGGTCATATCCAAAGTCCTTTTGACATTCCACATGCACCACACCATGCGATTAGAACAAAAAATATATTCAAATGGACACATTCACTTAAATTGACTATACTAAATTTTACCTGCATCCAAATGGTCGCTGACCGTCTAGCTGAATGGCGTATCTGGGCCGACCAACAAACAGCCTCTCCGAAGACAATAACTGATGAAACAACATATGCACGTGTTGATTAGTCATCAATTCTGCATTTTATATCACATTTGTCTACCCAATTTTCAAATAAAACACTGCTATTAATGCATTTTCGGTCTCTTGTGTGCAAATTATAAAGGATAGGGGCAAAATGGGAATACGAGTTTAATTAAACCCATTTTCGGGTAAGTAATCAAGATTTCTTGGATGTCAAGTCAAGAGATCTTTTAGAAGAGACATTGGATCCATATGTCTGAAAAACACCTAGAGGGGGGGTGAATAGGTGTTAGTGCTAATCTAAGAAACTAAATGCAAAACTAAGTGCGCTAAATGCGGAAGCTAATGCAAATTATGCACAAACTAATACAATACAACAAGTGTAGCCGAATTCCCCTTGCGAGGCTCTGAACTAACTCCCCTTGATTCCCCTTGAAATGGGTTGAGGCGCTATGTGAAGCTCTTATTGGATGAGTATAAGTTAGGCACACACACACAAGCAATCCAAGCAATATGAAATGCACACAATCAAGCCAAGCATATAAGAATGAATTGCAATATAAAAGATGCAAGGCAACACAAGCAATATATAAGATATGTATGCAATGAAAGAATGATGCTTGAATGAAATGATGCTTGCACAAAGTAAAGAGAGTAGAGTTGAGAGAAATTGGATCAAACGCTAACACAAAGATTTGTTTCGAGGTTCGAGTACCCAACTCTACATCCCCGCCTACACCACCGTGTAGGATTTCCCAATCCACTATAGGAGTACCGAACTCCTCTCTCAACCTTACAAAGCCACCGAGGCTATACAACCACAATCCACCTCTACCGAAGAGGGATACGGCCCGTAGCCAACAACAAACAATAACAACAACAACCTCTACCGAAGAGGCTCACAACAAACACAATCACCTCTACCTAAGAGGGATCCAAACCAATACCACTCCGATCACCTCTACCGAAGAGGGATTCACAAAAGCAAGGAGGGTTTACAATAAGTGGTTACAAAGACCACAAACACAATCTTTCTTTCTTTTCTCTTTTCTTTTCCACAAAAACAAGATCCTAAATAGATTAGGATAGGTGATAGCTCAAGTGTGGAAACAAGGTGTTTTTGGAAACCAGCAACAAAGAAAAACTACTTGGGAAATCACTTGTAAATGATAGAAAATGAAAAACAAAACAATCTCCCAAAACCCTAGCTTTCTTTGATTTTCCAAAAACCCAAAAACAAATAAGATGAAATCTTTTTGGCTTAAAAACTCTTTTAAAAACTCTTTTTAAACACTAGAGAAAGTCTGAAATTTTTAGCTCTAAAAATCTTGACCAAAACAATGGAGAAATGGGGTATATATAGCCCCTAGGAAAAACTAGCCGTTAGGCTGATGTGGCAGCCTGACAGGCCACCGGTTGACCGGTCCGGTCGACCGCCAACGGTCAGAATTATGACCGTTGGGCAACTGCGGTCGACCGGCCCGGTCGACCCAGAAAACCCGAGAGCAGAGCTCTCAACTCGGTCGACCGTCACGGTCGACCGTGTCTGTGCCTAACAGACGTGCACGTCTGTGCACGTCGGTCGACCCGAACGGTCGACCGGCCCTTGGTGCGGTCGACCGTCAGGGTCGACCGACCAGCCTGTCAGCACAAAAACAAGGTCAGAAAATTTGGAAAAATATTTTCTAAAAAATCTTTTATCTCTTTTAAAAATACCATAAAAATTGTTTTATCATTTTATATTGAAACTCAAACAAGTGATAAAAATTTCAAGACAATATATCAACATATCAATTCATTTTTGTGTCTTGCCAATTTTATCAAAAACAAAACTTGTATTTTGTCAAACTTGATTTTTCCAAAACATGAATAGGATAGTCAAAATAAGTTTGTCTAGCAAGTTTAAAGCATGTATGTATATCTAGACCATATCTAATATACATAGGTATAAAGTAAACTTGTTTTGATCTATTATTTATGAAAACCAAGAACCAAATCATGAAACGTGTGTGTTTTGTGCACTTGAGCATATCAACTAAACTAAGCTTTACAATGGATCTAAAACTCTATCTAAACTAGGATACCTAAGTCTTCTTGTCGATCTTCCATCTTCAAGTAGACTCGATCCCAAACGCGTGATCCTCCAAGTGCAAAGGTATGATCTTTAAGCTTTGGCACCGGAATCAACATGATAAGCTTCCAAACACCTCTTGTTGAAGCTATCACCAAACTAATATCCTGCTTAATGATTTGAAACTTAAACAATACAAGATTATTAGTAAACATAACTACATGAGTTAATCATCATCAAAACTAGGGTGGAAGGCCTTTGGGCCAACAATCTCCCCCTTTTTGATGATGATAAAACTCATGGAGTTATATATGCATGGATTAAAGATAAGCTTCAAGGAAGCTCCCCCTTAACTCATGCATAAGGATAAACAATAAATATATGCAATGAATATTAAACATGAAACATGCATATGCATAAACAATAAATGGTTCTAGATATCAAATGGAATATTCAAAACAAAATAAGCTCTAGATACCAATTACAAAGCAAACTCTATAAATCAATTAAACTTAGTATTCTTGAGATTCTTGAGATTAAAACATAATATATGCATAAACATAAGCATGCATATAAAACTTCATAAATCTTTCTCCCCTTTTTGTCAATCATCAACAAAGGGGTAATCAAAACCATAAATAAAACGAGGGGTAAAAATCTTTCTTCCCCTTTATGTCAAACAAAACAATAAAAGACAATGTTCTCCCCCTTTTTGTCTAAAACAAAAACAAAGTCAATAAGGGGTGACTTTAAAAACATGATATCAATTGAAAATATGTCAATGAAGCATCTTGATACCACAAGAAAATAAACAAGGATAATAAGTGTTATATGCTATATACATTCATGAAGAGGAAGACGCTAAGTTAGCTTCCCTACACATATGCATTACATGAAGGAGGGAAGTTAAGCCCTAATTCACATAACACACATTATGTAATGAATAAGAGGAGATGTGAAGCTCCCCCTACACACGTGTACCACATAAAGAAGAGATGTTAAGCTCTTCAATACACAATACACTCAACATGAATCTATATGCATATAGTCAATACAAATCAAAACTTTTGTATTTTTAACAAAAATTTTACATACCAATTTTAAGTAAAAACACATGAAACATCTTGATATCAAAAAATAAATTTTGAATGTCTAAATAAAATTTTGATACCAATTGTAAATAATTTTCATATTAAACATATGATACCAATATGAAATTTTCAATCATAAAGTAAGGGAGTGGGAAACAAATACCAATTGAAGAATCACCAAATGAAAGACAAAATTAAATTTTCTCCCCCTTTATGAAATACCAAGTAAAAAGATGCATGGGCTTGATACCAATTTAAAAATAATCAATTAAAACAAAATCGAAGCTCAAGCACTAGCATAAACAAGATTTTGTGAAAAATTTATATCTTAGGCACAAATAAAAGTGTATGAAATAGAATGAGTACCAATCACCAATAGATGATACCAATTGAAAATATACATACACAATAAACATATGAGTATACAAAAAGATCAAAATGATACCAATTGAAAGAGTTCAATGATACCAATTGACATAGCAAAAAGTTCAAGTGTATACATCATATTACAATACCTCTCAATCAAGGTTCAAGTTTTAAATGATTTTCATTTTAGAGCATACAAGACCATGATCTCCCATCCATCCGCCCATAGATGGTAGGGGTTTTCAAAAATAGATTTGAAAATTAGGTTTAGTTTGAAAATCACTACCAAATGAAGAATACGAACTAGTTAAAATGGAAAAACTTATTAACTAGTACGAAATCCTTCAAGTAAGGAATAAAACAAAATAGTTTCTCATAAAATATGAATTTCACATCATGATTATCACTCTAATTCAATTAAGCACAAATATGACTCATGAAAACAAAACATGAGCAAATTATAAATATGAGTGTACAAATACAATATGAAGATCATAATCATGAAAACATGTTCAATTAAGCTCAATTATTCTTTAAAAACACGAAATCATCAAAACTATCTAATCTTCAAGGCATATGTATGTCTAATACAAACTATAGTATACATACATATCCAAAACATAACGAGTCCACAAAATATATGCATTAAGGCACGTGGCTCAAAAAGGATACTCATGTATAGTCAATAGTTTGGATAAGATGGACATATACATGAAGTTAAATATTGACACAATAAACATGACAATCATGAAAACATGAAAAGCTAAATTTTCATAACACCAATTTTCATTTCAAGGTATATGTATAAATTGTCAATCACAATAAGTATTCATACATATCCCTAAACACATATGAGTCCATATATATAAATTTGCATGAAAGGCAAATGACTCAAGGGGTATACATGTATATCTTAATGTTTTTGGCAAAATGCACATATACATGAAATACAAACTCATAACACAAAACAAATTCAAAAATGGGAATACAAGTTTAAAATGTACGAATCATCAAAACTAGACTATACTAGCACATCTAATGGGTTCAAATAAGCGTTCAAGCACAAATATAAATATAGATTTATTTGTAACCCACTCTATGTACAAGTATATCACTAGTCTTAATGAAAACTAACATCTAAACATATATTCAAAACATTAAGCATCAAAACAAATATAAAAGTCATCATGATAAAGCTAAAACATGATTACTATGTAAATTCACATGTATTAGATTCATGATGTACACTATAGCTTAAACAAAAGTGAGAACACTAAGTATAATTCAAATAAGCATGTGTGTCTCAAATACTATACATGTATGTCAAGGATCTAATAAACATGGAATGAACATACTAATCCATAGACATCAAAAACATGCCATAAACAAATGAATATGAAAGCATGGGAGTTTAGGAATCGTTACCAAAACCTCAAGGCAACTCTCCTTGTCTCCAAAACTTGGTGGTCCTCTCCACCATCTCTTCCCTTGAAAGTGATGCATCCATACGGAACGCATCCACTCCAAGGTGCTAACACTCTCACGTCATGTGAGAGCCCACACCTACATCAAAAACTTTAGAGGTGGTGGTCTTTGGTACCCATACTCTTTTGGGTCCATGGGGGTTAGTACCTTCTCTAACCCAAACAAAATTCTTTGCTAAATTAGGAGTATGTAATCTATCATAACAAAATTTAGCAAGGTGGCCTTTTCGATCACAATGTGTACAAGTGTACACATGAGCATACATGTGAGGAGTGTGTCCGTGAGGAGCATGTGTATGCCGTGTAGGGTGTGCATGAAAAGATGGAACTTATTTCTTTCGAACCAAGGATTCCAAGCGTGTGTGGTTCATGGCACATTGGCTCATAGTGGAGCCCAAACAATCCATTTTCTTCTTTAACAAATTTATATCATTTTCAAGCATAGAAGAAGTGGAACATGCAATGGGTGATTTAAGTGAAACTACCCTAGCATGGCAAACATGTGCATCAATTTTATTTTGCAAAACAATATTCTTATCTAAACAAACATTCAACTCATTTGAAATAGAAATGATTTTGTTTTTCAAAGCAACATTCTCTTTTAAAACAAAATCAACTTTAGAAGACAAATTTTCATTTTTCTTCAAAAGAGTTTCACAATCATTTTTAGACTTTAAAAATTTATTTTCTTTTAAAGCAAGTTCCAATTGAGATCTCAATGAATCCCTTTCATTATAGACCTCAACCTTTTCTTGCAAAACACAATCAAGTCTAGAATGCAAACACTTATTTTCTTTTTCAATTTCTAGACTTTTCTTTTTCAAAATCTTATATTTTTCAATTAGTTTTTCACAAACAATAGATAGTTCTTCATTCAAAGCATGGGGATCAACAATATCATCACATGAAGAACTAGCATCATAATCACTATCTAGGTGGGATTCCGAATGTACCTCAAGGGAGTCATTCCCTTGGACCATGAAGCATTGTGGATCGGATTCTCCACTAGATTCCTCTTCTTGAATTTGAACTTGAAGCTCCGAGGTGGTGGTGGTTGTCAATTTGTTCCACACTGCAAAGGCGGAATCAAAGTTAGAAACACATAAGAGATAATCTTTAGGAAGAGTGCTTCTAATGGTCTCTAGGGCTTGTGCATTGGCCCCTATATGATTACCATCACCAAGATAACATCTCTTGGTGGCGGCAAGGAAGACATGCAAACCTAGGGTCTTTAGGTACATGGACATCCTATACTTCCAAACATCAATGTTGGAAGGGTCAAAGCTAGGAGGGGTCATGAAGTCCATGGTATAAACTAAATATGTGCAAACAATCAAATGCAAATGTAGATTAGCAAGCAAATGGATCTCACTCCTAGGATGTTAAGCCTAAGTATCAGGAGCACTAGCTCTGATACCAATTGAAAAACACCTAGAGGGGGGGTGAATAGGTGTTAGTGCTAATCTAAGAAACTAAATGCAAAACTAAGTGCGCTAAATGCGGAAGCTAATGCAAATTATGCACAAACTAATACAATACAACAAGTGTAGCCGAATTCCCCTTGCGAGGCTCTGGACTAACTCCCCTTGATTCCCCTTGAAATGGGTTGAGGCGCTATGTGAAGCTCTTGTTGGATGAGTATAAGTTAGGCACACACACACAAGCAATCCAAGCAATATGAAATGCACACAATCAAGCCAAGCATATAAGAATGAATTGTAATATAAAAGATGCAAGGCAACACAAGCAATATATAAGATATGTATGCAATGAAAGAATGATGCTTGAATGAAATGATGCTTGCACAAAGTAAAGAGAGTAGAGTTGAGAGAAATTGGATCAAACGCTAACACAAAGATTTGTTTCGAGGTTCGAGTACCCAACTCTACATCCCCGCCTACACCACCGTGTAGGATTTCCCAATCCACTATAGGAGTACCGAACTCCTCTCTCAACCTTACAAAGCCACCGAGGCTATACAACCACAATCCACCTCTACCGAAGAGGGATACGGCCCGTAGCCAACAATAAACAATAACAACAACAACCTCTACCGAAGAGGCTCACAACAAACACAATCACCTCTACCTAAGAGGGATCCAAACCAATACCACTCCGATCACCTCTACCGAAGAGGGATTCACAAAAGCAAGGAGGGTTTACAATAAGTGGTTACAAAGACCACAAACACAATCTTTCTTTCTTTTCTCTTTTCTTTTCCACAAAAACAAGATCCTAAATAGATTAGGATAGGTGATAGCTCAAGTGTGGAAACAAGGTGTTTTTGGAAACCAGCAACAAAGAAAAACTACTTGGGAAATCACTTGTAAATGATAGAAAATGAAAAACAAAACAATCTCCCAAAACCCTAGCTTTCTTTGATTTTCCAAAAACCCAAAAACAAATAAGATGAAATCTTTTTGGCTTAAAAACTCTTTTAAAAACTCTTTTTAAACACTAGAGAAAGTCTGGAATTTTTAGCTCTAAAAATCTTGACCAAAACAATGGAGAAATGGGGTATATATAGCCCCTAGGAAAAACTAGCCGTTAGGCTGATGTGGCAGCCTGACAGGCCACCGGTCGACCGGTCCGGTCGACCGCCAACGGTCAGAATTATGACCGTTGGGCAACTGCGGTCGACCGGCCCGGTCGACCCAGAAAACCCGAGAGCAGAGCTCTCAACTCGGTCGACCGTTACGGTCGACCGTGTCTGTGCCTAACAGACGTGCACGTCTGTGCACGTCGGTCGACCCGAACGGTCGACCGGCCCTTGGTGCGGTCGACCGTCAGGGTCGACCGACCAGCCTGTCAGCACAAAAACAAGGTCAGAAAATTTGGAAAAATATTTTCTAAAAAATCTTTTATCTCTTTTAAAAATACCATAAAAATTGTTTTATCATTTTATATTGAAACTCAAACAAGTGATAAAAATTTCAAGACAATATATCAACATATCAATTCATTTTTGTGTCTTGCCAATTTTATCAAAAACAAAACTTGTATTTTGTCAAACTTGATTTTTCCAAAACATGAATAGGATAGTCAAAATAAGTTTGTCTAGCAAGTTTAAAGCATGTATGTATATCTAGACCATATCTAATATACATAGGTATAAAGTAAACTTGTTTTGATCTATTATTCATGAAAACCAAGAACCAAATCATGAAACGTGTGTGTTTTGTGCACTTGAGCATATCAACTAAACTAAGCTTTACAAATGGATCTAAAACTCTATCTAAACTAGGATACCTAAGTCTTCTTGTCGATCTTCCATCTTCAAGTAGACTCGATCCCAAACGCGTGATCCTCCAAGTGCAAAGGTATGATCTTTAAGCTTTGGCACCGGAATCAACATGATAAGCTTCCAAACACCTCTTGTTGAAGCTATCACCAAACTAATATCCTGCTTAATGATCTGAAACTTAAACAATACAAGATTATTAGTAAACATAACTACATGAGTTAATCATCATCAAAACTAGGGTGGAAGGCCTTTGGGCCAACAATGTCAAGGTTCACTTTGTTAGAGAGATTGAAGAAGGTGATCTAGTTCATGAGAAGATTCACATGAAGAAGAATCCGACGTACATGCTTACAAAGGTGGTTTTTCAGAGCTAAGTTCAACCATTATAAGAACTTACTCTATATCATTCCACTAGCTTGAGCTCGGTGGAGCTCATTCGTATAAACTACGTATGACTTGATTCCCTGGACAGGGGTACGTAGGTAGCAGTAATGGCGTAGCTTATTTGCTGAGTTGACATGGTGATTCATTGCGTTCGGCTCGGATTTGAGAAATCTTCATTGAGATGGAGAATTGTGGAGAGTAGATTTAAAAGATGAACTTTTTTTAACTCAACCAATTTGGTGTTTGAAGATGGCCCAAATATGTTGCAGAAGATCGATCCATTACCCGTTCTAGACAATAGCACAGCCGTTGCAGGATCTAGGCAGTGCACAGGAGGATGATTTGTCGCCCTACACAGAATCATAACGCGGATCGAGTTGCGCGATTAGGTCGCCATAAGGGTTGGAAGGGGGTGGGAAGCCCTCCTCCTGGGGGCTCGGGGGCGGAGCCCTGAGACCAAAATTTCTTTGAGAACTCCCCTCTACAGATCCGGAAGCGAGAGCGAAGCACTCCGGGTATGGGCGTTTTGGGCGAGATCAGAGTTTCACTATCAGAGAGGCATCTCGGAGTCACTCTGAGGTGTAGCTCGATATCACTTCAGAGTTTCTCACTGAGTGGAGAAGCAACTCGGATAGGCTGGGCAACTATCAAGGGCAGTTTCGAGACTTCACCAACTGCGAGTTGTATTTGGCAATTTGAGTGAAATTCGAGTTTCTTTTTGAAGAGGATTCTTGATCTGGTTGGGTTTCCTTCTATTAGTTTTCTCTGAGGCTATATATTGAGAGTTTTGATACTCTATTTATAACATGTATTTGTGATTTGATTAATAAGGTCTCTCTCTTCTGTCATGAGGACATAGGAAATTTGCTAAACCTTGTTAAATCTTGTGATCTCTACTTTCATTTTCTGTTCTTACTTTTGTGATTATTCTCGGCAACTCTGAACTTGGCATTGGTCCTACGGAGGCTGCAACACCCTATTCCTTAGTGGTAAATCAAGTTGTTTAGTCCGCAAGCGCTCCATAGGACAGTTAAAAATAAATTAGACTAGGATTTTATCTACATTTCTTCGCCAACCTTAATGGTGACGTCCTTCTGAAAATTAATGTTGATTTTCAATCACATTTTAAAGTAGTAAAGATCCATTTGAGGATCGTTGTCAGTGCAGTATGTGTAATATAAAAAGAAGCATGTCATCCGCTTATTGGAGACAATAATAAATGGATTTCTCGGTGCTAAACCCACATTAGTTTGCGTCTAGAGATCAGGGTGTTCAGCTCGTCTTCTTTAAGGATGAAAAGTAAAAGGCAGAGTGGGTTGTCCTATATCTCAATCCCCTCTTGTAAAAGATTTCCCCGTTGCAATTTCCAGTGCTTGCGATAATTAACAACTTAGCACAGACAAGCTAATCTTTAAATCTGCCCAATCCATTCTCTCTCCGGATCCCATAAGGTCAGTGTTTCTGACAAACATGATGAAATCTAACTTGAGAAGGTATCCATTGATTTTACATCTTTTACTTATCAGTACGTTTGGCTACTGCCTCAAATCTGCTATGGTGATTATCTTCCAAGAGTCCAAGCATACTCTTGAGAGAACTAGCCAAGACTTTGGAGATGATCTAGGGGGAAAAAACAATTAATAAAACTAACATGCCTATAAGTCTCCAACAACCCTGACCTTGCTTACAGCATTAGCATGATTTAGGCGATTAGTCTGAATGTGTCTCGAATTAAAACTTTCAACAAACACGATCATTTTTAACTATCTCCTAAATTTTTTGATGGAAGAGGATATGTTGGGATTTGTCAGGTCCTCTTTAAATAGATTGATAGAGAAAATACAAACTTAAAACTACAGGTAGATCTTAACTAGAATAAGTAAAAAAGATGGAACGAAAATATTAACAAAGAAACTCTTTAACGACTAGGTTCCACATTGTGGGAGACTAGCATTAAAAGTCTAAACGTGAATCTTTTGAGAACTAATATCCGGATAAGATACAAGGGACTGTTTAGAAGAAATGTCATAGCATAAAACGATAAACCAGCTAGGTAACATTTTCCATGAACAAGCGAAGGAACATACAAATAAATTTACAATGACAAATCATATAACAATATGCACTGAAATTTTCTATTTTTCAAGAACATTATTGCATAAGAGTATCTTCAGAGAAGTCCATCACAATATGTACTCGAACATTCTCAAAGACTCCAATTCACTTGCAAAACTCACATTTAAATGAAACAAAGAATTAAGGTGAATTGGAAAAAAAGAACGGACAGAGGATCCACAGTGCTTATCCAATGAGCATAAATTTCTTCGTCAAGCCGAACCAGAAAACCATCTTCAAAGGAGCCATGTGAAAGATCAGTATATGTAACATATTTAATAACCATTAAAACAAAAATACAATTAACTCCACATAATATATTCTTGCACCCATTTATGCATGCTTATTTACATATAAGTTTGGGCTCATGAGGTAACATGCATATTCAAATTTTACCTCCTAGCTAGCTAAGCTGTCACAACTTTTGAAGTCGTCGGGAAAACATCCAAATTTATGTCATTGGTCCTGTCTGACAATTAAATTGATCATAGATAAACCAACATGTTAGTTTGAACCACATAACAAACAAAATCACATGTGTGACATTAAAATACCCAACTTGTTGTTTTATACTTACTTGGTGGAGTTTTGAGCACAAAGAAACATGCACCAATAACAATGTAACAAAGCAGCAAACCAAAACCTTTCAAGTAGTGTGAAGTCCCATCCTACCAAAAAAAAAGAAGAAATTATAGTTACTACTTTTCTAATAGAAAGAATCAGCTATCTATTACAATAATTAAGTCCATATGAATCACTCTGATTAACAATTAAATATAACAGTTATACGAGATACATGGAAAATAGAAGAATAATACGAAAACGCAAAACTGAAAAACAGATACAAAGATATAGCTCCCCGTGCATTACAATTTACAATGTATATAGAAAGATGAAGCTCCTTGCCTCAACCAGCTATACTTTATGGTAAAAATCTTGGGAAATTAAGAAATGATTGCAGCTGAAATGAAAATAATATTTTTAACCTGAAGTGGCTTGAAACCAACTATAAGGTTAAAAAGGGGAATATAACAAGAGGAAATCGTAGACTTAGCTGCCCATGAAATTGTTAAAAGAATAGATATATGGATGGTTAAATAAGTAAATAACCAACAATTTGGTCAAAATTTATTCCTATAGCAGTTACTCATCACTTTAATGTGCAGCTCATCACTTTAATGTGCAGTGTCATAACTCATAAAGAAAAGGATGAGCTGATGAACACTAAAAGATGAGAAACAAATGCATTCATAAGAAGTTATAGATAGCCCGATTGAGGATAAATGAAGGAGAACATACACTAAAAGATGGACAAGAAACAAATACATTCATATTAAACTACAAGTAGACTAAAGAGACAAGAAATGAGTACATTCATGAAATTGTAGGCAAACTAATGACTAATGAGTACACCAGTTATGAAGAGTACATCATGATGATATGTTAAGCGAAAAACAATGTACGGATAGAGATCTAAATGAACATGGATCAAGAAGTTAAAAAAATATGTTCATTAAGAAATATGAATGAAGAAAAAATTAAGAAAGCAGGTCCAAACAGCTGAGTTAACATCTTTGCTTTTGCTGTTGCTTCATTATTATATTAGACTTACAAAGATATATTTCTCTCCAAAAAAGAAGAAGAAGAAGAAGAAGAAGAAGAAGAAGAAGATATGTAGCTAAATAAAAGGCATAAAAAACAATGTGTATTGTGATAGAAAAGGAATGTGAATTTTTAGCTTTATTGCACAAAATGAAATATATTAATAAGAGATGGTTATGCAATTAATGTGATGTAAAAGTAACCAACTATAATCTTTTAATGATGCATAATTAGTATAATTTCAGACAATTCTACTATGTATTACATGGTAAACAAACTTATTTCATTCAAATTAATAATAAACCGATGATATCATTACCTGCAGAGTGAAGGACGTAACAAGTATAGCAAAAACCAATGAGCCAGTCTCAAGTAATTTGAAATCAAGGTCCATTTCAATTCCCATTATCCACGCCGCAATTACACTCAATGGAACCTATATCATGCCAAGGATCATAAATTCTGCCTACATAATCATAACAAAAGTGAACTTTTCAGAATCAACTCAAAACTCACCACAAACATTGAGATTTGTGTCGCCGAACCCAAGGAGACTCCTAGAGTAATATCCTAGACAATATTCATATTTCATGTCTCAGTTATATTTGCATGGAAACATGTAAATGGTAACGTTACAAATAACTTCCCATGATAACTTACCAACTTGTTTTTGAAAGCGAATATGATAGCACCTGCATGTTCCGCAGCGTTTCCAACAATTGGCAATAAAATAATACTTATGAAGCTAACTGATATTCCCCAAGATTCAGATGCAGCCTATATTATGATGATTGTCATTGTGAGTAATAACATTATTAACTAAAACAAGGCAAGATAAAAATAATATCAAGGTGCTGAAGTCATATTGAAGAAAAAATGTAATAGTGTTTACACAAGTGCTCAAAACCATATGAAGATCCACTAGCAAGAAATAGAAAATACGAAATTGGTTTTTAATGATAACAAGTCAAGGTTAGTATATCTAATTTAGTCTCTCGCTTGAAGATTAAACAAGGTTAATGTGTTGTAACAAATCAACGCTATCAACACCAATTGTTACTCCCAGGATCAACATTTGCGGAACTTGGCAATATGATTAGTACTTATCTCTATGCATCTTCATGTTGCTCCTCCTTTTCTTGACTTCCTTCTGATCTCCTTGATGTTCACCTTTTCTCCTTGAGATCAGCTTGATTGAGACAATTACAATGTTGGGTTACAACCTTTATTTATAAGATTTTACAATATAACTCCTATTTGAACTATGAGATGATCTTAGCCTTTGGATACTTGAAGAATCTTGATCAATCATATTAGGAGTTGATCTCCTTCATCTAGAAGGATTCTGAACCCTTTAATCTTTAAAAACAAATCCTTCATTGAATAAAAACTGAGTTCTATTCGTATTCTACCAGAAAAGAAAACCGGCGCCTGAAAAGAAACTGATTCTCCTTCAGAAAATGCCTCATATAGATGTCTAACACTTAGGCCTAGTCGACTAATCCCTTCCATTAGTCGACTAATAGGTTTATATAGTTGACTACTGTAAATTACTTCCTCTCTGTATCTGTCCTAGTCGATTAGTACTTAGGCCAAGTCGACTAGTAGTTTTTATTAGTCGACTAACTTTTCTTGATCAGCTTCTCTTCTTCTGCTTTAAGCCATCATCTTATCCAACTCGATTGGATCTTCTTGGACCATCATCTCCTCTTGAAAATAAGGCAAAATCCTAACAATCTCCACCTTGACTTGTTTTTCAAGCCTTTAGTAAAATACCTTGAAATTTGGATTACTAACTTGATTCTTTCCTAAGTTGTAATATGTCGTGAAGCCTTTGACTATTGTTCCCTCTTCCTGGAGCCTTTGGCTGGTTTACCATCATGGCTTGGACCATCTCAGGTCTTACCCGAATGCACACCTTTCTCCTTCCCGCAACACTTTAACCCGATTCACGTCCCGTTGCAGTCTTCCTTGAAGCTTCACCTCACGATGAACTCTGTTCTAAACTTATCCTTGAAACTCTATCACGAATTAAGTTTCTTTCTTTTAGCTTGTATAATCCTCCACACTTCTCTCCTTTCAAGATTATCCTTTCTCCTTGGCTAACTGTGACGACCTCTTGTTGCACTTAGATTTGGCATCCTTCTTCGTCAATCATTCTTATAGATATTAGATTGTACTGTGCCTCCGGGACATACCGTACCGCCTCTAGAGCACGCATCATCCCATCTCTTTCTGTAAGCTTGATTGTCTCAGTGCCAATAATCTTGCAAGCCGAGCCATCCACCATTATAATTCTTTTCTCTTTTACAACCAAGAAGTTGAACAGTTCTTTTTTAGAACATACATGAACCGTACTACCTGAATCAAATATCCAACCTTTACTTTGAGAAGTGTTATCTTCGTAGAAAGTCATTAATACTTCAGTTTCCTCTAAACCGCTCAATACTACGCCTGCCTCCGCAGTTTGCCCCTTCTTCTTTAACCACTCTTACTGATGCTTGCAGTCATGCTTTCAATGACTTTTCCTGCGACAAAAGTGACACGCTTTTGACGAGCCCGGACTTTTCTTTCCTTCTGACATTCCTTTCCTTCCCGTGACCACCAAAATCGATCCTATCTGCTCCTCTTGGTTTGACATTTTTCTGATCTTATTAGATAAGAAAGTTGACGTGACCTCCTATAATATGAGAATTTTCTTACTGTAGAGTATGGTGGTGACGATGTGATAATACGACTCTGGAAGCGAACTGAGAAGTATAAATGCCTTGTTCTCCTCGTCGATCTTGACATCAATAGCTAAAAGCTCGTTGATGACTCGTTGAAGAAGTTTAAAAGCTCCAATACTGCTGTCCCTTCATTCATGCATAGCCATATAGTTGTTTCTTGAGATACAACTTGTTGGAGAGACTTTTCGTCATATATAATATTTCTAATCTTAACCACAATATTGTAGCTGTTTCTTCATCCATCACGTTGTACATCACCTCGTGTGCGAGACATAGTTGGATTGTGCTTGCCACCTTTAAATTTATCTCCTCCCAATTCTCGTTTGACGTACCTGCAGGTTATGCTGACTTACCCTGCAAGGTCTTATGAAGACGTTGTAGCACCAGCAACGCCTTCATCATCTTTTACCATAAGCTGAAGTTTCCTTTTTCATTGAACTTCTCGACCTCGAACTTTATTGTAGTCTTCGACACATCGCCCTTCGTCAACCTTTAGCTCTAATACAAATTGTTATAATAAATCGGTGCTATCAACACCAATTGTTACTCTCAAAATTGACGTTTGCGGAACTTAGCAATATGATCAGTACTTATCTCTATACACCTTCAACTTCCTCCTCTTAGCTTCCTTCTGATCTCTTTGGTATTCTCCACCTTTTTCTCCTTGAAATCAACTTGATTGAGATAATTACAATGCTTGTTACAACCTTTATTTATAGGAGATACTCTTGGCTTTTTGATGCATGAAGAATCTTGATCAATCTTATTAGGAGTTGATCTCCTTGATCTAAAAGGATTCTAGACCTTTTAGTCTTTAGAAACAAATACTTTATTGAATAGAACTGAGTTCTATTCGTACTCTACTAGAAAAAAAAATCGGCGCCTGAAAAGCAGTGTTCAAAAAAACGCGTTATGTAACGCGTTATAACGCGTTACGGTAACTAACGCGAGGGGTTCGTTACGAAATAGGTGTAAAAAACGCAAAAACATATAACCTGGGTTTTTTACACAGTAACGTACGTTACGTTACGTTAAATACGTAACGCACAGTAACGTACGTTACTGTGCAATCAAAAAAATATAAAAGGGGCGCAAGCTCGTTCTGATCTAGGTCACGATCGAACCCCCAAAAAAAAAGAGAAGGAAGAAGCTGTCGCTGTCGCCGATCCCTGCCGCCGTCGCCGATCTCTGCCGCCGTTGATTCCCTGTCGCCGTCGCCGATTACCTGTTGCCGGAGGTACTTCCTCACTGTTGGCGCCTTGAAGAAAGAAGAAAGAAGAAGAAAGAAGAAGAGACGTACCTGCCTCGTGACCGCCGGCGGTGAGTCATCATCCTCCGTCTCAATCTTTAGCCTCCGATCTCTCTCTAGCCCTCCGATCTCTCTTTCTCAGCTCTCTCAGTCCGATCTCTCTCTCTCTCTCACCTTTCTTCCCCTCCCGATCATCTCTCTCTCAGCTCTCCCCCCTCCCCATCTCTCCCTGTCTCTCTCTGCTCTCTGGTTCTCTCTCCCCCAGCTCTCTCCCTCCTGATCTCTCTCTCTCTCTTCACTCTCTCCCTCCTCTCTCTCTCTCTCTCTGTGCCCTCTCCCCCTCTGATCTCTCTCATGCGTGAGGGGGAGAGGGCAGAGAGAGAGAGAGAGAGCGGGAGAGAGTGCAGAGAGAGAGAGATCGGGAGGGAGAGAGCTGGGGGAGAGAGAACCAGAGAGCAGAGAGAGACAGGGAGAGATGGGGAGGGGGGACAGCTCGCAGGGGAGAGAGAGATCGCAACCTCGCAGGGGAGAGACTGAGATCGCAGCCTCGCAGGGGAGAGAGAGATCGCAGCCTCGCAGAGGGATTTTAAGGGGAGAGAGAAAGAGAGAGTTGTTAATTGCTATAATACAAGTTAATTATCATGCTTTAAAATTCAATGCAACATGCTTGTTATATTTTTTTTGCTAAATTGGCATGCTTATTAGTTGTTAATTGCTATAATTCAATTTCAATTATCATGTTTGTTAGTTAATTGTTATAATTCATTCTTATTTGTGTAGATTGAATAACATGGCTAAAAGTTTGGATCCCGCACATGAATTTGCGGATCATATAGCCGGTGATCCTCCGAATGTGTTTTATTGCAAATTTTGCAAGCATAAAATAACTGCTGGAATCACTAGGCTTAATCATCACTTGGCCGGTACTAAAAAAGGCGTTAAAATTTGTGCGCAAGTCCCGTCCAATGTGAAGCAAGCTTGTAAAGACATGTTGTTGGTCACGGAGGTGGAAAAGAAGAAGAAGGAGTCAATAATCCGTGAAATTGGGAGGATGGGAGAATCACAGGAAGATGTGGTAAGCTAAGAATTGCAAAGCGCTGCCGGAAGCAACTCCCAACCCCGAACTCTTGGACCTATGAATAAATTTATCAATCTTGAAGCCCGCCAATCGACACTTGAGAGCTCTTATAAGAAGGAGGCAAGAGAGAAATGTGTAAGAAAAATTGGGAGATGCATTTATGCACTTGGGCTTCCATTTAATATCATTCAAACTCCTTAATGGAAGGAGATGATAGAAGAGGTCGGATCATTTGGGATAGGCTTGAAGCAACGATCCTCTTATGAGATAAGTACACGGGTACTTAAAGCTGAGGTAGAGGATATAGATAAGATCAAAGCGATGCACATGACGGCTTGGAAGCAATATGGATGCACGGTGATGTCGGATGGATGGACAGATAGGAAGAGTAGGAGTTTGATAAACTTTCTTGTGAATTCACCTGAGGGGACTTTTTTTATAAGTCCATTGATGCGTCAGAATCGATCAAGACCGGAGCTTTCTTGTGGAAGCAACTTGATAAGGTGGTGGAGGAGATTGGTGAGGAGCATGTTCTTCAAGTGATTACCGACAATCATGCATCTTATGTGAATGCCGGTGCAAGACTTATGGACACAAGAAAATGTCTTATTGGACTCCTTGTGCTGCTTATTGCCTTGACTTGATGCTTGAAGACATAGGCAAGATGAAAATTCACGTGGAGACTCTTGAGATGGCAAAGGGTATAACCCAATTCATATACAATCATGGTTGGATTCTTAATTTGTTTCGGGCACACACAAAAGGGAAAGAACTCCTAAGACCGGCCATTACACGATTTGCTACTTCCTTCTTAACTCTACAAAGATTGTACCAATTAAGACAACCTTTGAGAAAGATGTTTGCATCCGAAGAATTCAATAGGAGCGCTTGGACAAAAAAACCAAATGGAGTGAAAGTAAAAAGAGCGGTGATTTCTACTAGAAGTTTTTGGGCCAAAGTTCTATTTTGCTTTAGCACCACACTTCCACTCGTATATGTTCTACGTGAGGTGGATTCGGATGTGAGGCCATCTATGCCTTTTCTTTATGATATGCTTGATACTGCAAAGGAGAAGATACGGGATGCGTGTGGTGGCAGTAAGAGGAAGCATGTGCCTTACTGGAATATGATTGACCAGAGGTGGACAGGTATGTTGTATAGACCTCTTCATGCGGCAGCGTACTTCCTAAACCCAAGATGTTTCTATAGCGAGAATTTTAGCAATGATGCTGAAGTAAGAAGAGGCCTTCGTGAGTGCATGCAGCGCATGATCCCTGACATTCGTGAGTATGCATAGGCTGATGTGGAGTTAGATAGTTATAAACAGAAGCTTGGAGAATTTGGAAGCCAGTTAACTCAAATGACCTTGAACGCTCGTAGTCCAGGTATAATTTAGTGAATATCTTTGATTCTTTGATTCTTTGTTTAGTCATGCGATGTCTAACGCTTATTCTTTTAGCTGCTTGGTGGGAGAGATTTGGAGATGAAGTTCCTACACTTCAAAAGTTCGCAGTTCGAATTTTATCTTTTACTACTAGTGCTTCCGGATATGAACGCAACTGGAGCACTTTTGAGCAAGTAAGAAAAGTTAAAACCTACAACTTATAAGTTATAACTTTCTTTATAATAAATAAGTAATGACTTAATTTTAATAAATAAATTTGTTTGTTGAAGGTACATTCAAAGAAAAGATGCCGCTTGGAGCAATTACGTCTGCAATCCCTCATTTATGTTATGTATAACATCAAGCTTCGAGAGAGGAATATTCGTAGGAGGCGATTGCATATTGATCCGATTTTGATAGAGGAGCCTGCTAGCGATGATGAGTGGCTTGTAGAGACTGAAGAGCCTTGTCTTATGGATGATATTGCATGGCTAGATGAAGTAAGGGAAGAAGATGAGGCAAGGAAAGACGAGGACAGAGATTTTCTAGATGTCACTGCACTTGGTAATGAAGGCACTAGCATTGCGGTTGATAGTGAGTCTAGAGAAAAGAGACAAAGGGTAGATAGTTGTTCTTCCATGGACAAAGGGAAAGGACCTGTCATTGAAGATGTGGATGAGACCAGGGACGATATCGATCCGGAGGATGCTGAGTACATCTTAGAGGAGGATGATTTAGTCATCATAAATGAGATTAGGGCATGATATTATTTCAGGATATTATGACTATGTTTTGTATGACTGACTTATATTTGCGAACTTCTTTTGAAATTTGTTATGTTTGTGAACTTGTTATAACTTGTGAATGAGAAAAATTATTGCTATACTTTCTAAAATTTGTTGTGAGACTTGATAAATATGTTATATATTGTTTTGATTTTTTTAGATTTTTTAAAATTATTTTTTATTTATTAAAATTCTTAAATATACTATATATATTTATTTTTATTAAATAAATATTAAATCACGTAACCTATGTATGCGTTACGTTATAAACTATCTTAACATAACAAAAGAAAAACGTTATCGTTACGTTATCGTTATTTTGAACATTGCTGAAAAGAAAACTGATTCTGCTACAGAAAACACCTTATATAGTCGACTAGCACTTAGGCCTAGTCGATAAATCTCTTCTATTAGTCGACTAATATGTTTATATAGTCAACTACTGTAAAATGAAAATACACCTGAGAGGGGATGAATAAGTGTAATGCTAATCAAATGTGAAATAACAACTATCTATGAAAAATGATGCAAACTGGTCACTCAAAATAAGAAGTGAAGTCGAATTTCCCATGAAGGGCTCTAGAACTTCTCTAAAATTCCTCTAAATTCGAAATTCGAGGCACCGCTCTACGTCCCCGCCTTCACCAACGTGAAGGATTTCACCATCCACAACAGGATCTTCCATAAAGGGACCTTACAATAAGGAATTACAATAGTCCACAAAAGGCCGGAGTACACAACTCTAACACTCAATCCTCTACATAAGAGGTAACACAAAGCCACTGAGGGTTTACAAAGCTTTTGATGACCACAAGATTACACTCCATTTTTTACGAATTCCTATAGAGTAAATATAAATTGAAGCTCAAGGAGTTTGTGAGAGTAAAAATTCAGTTGAAAGACTTTAAGAGCTGAAAAAGCAATTGAAATAGCTTTGAAGATGAAGACACTTGAAAACTAGATACTTGAAAACTTGATTTTCAATATATTTCTCAAAAACTTGTAAAACTTCTTGTAAACTTGTTCAAACTTGTGTAAAACCTATCCCCATGACCAATATGTATATAGGCAACTCATAAACACTATTAGTTTAGCTCACCAGGTTATTTCGGAAGAGATTTGACCAAGAAAAAGCAAAAATACCCGTTAGAAAAATCAGAGAAAAACACAGATTCTAAAAACTAACCGTTATGGGTTTTGTCAGAACTTCGGTTGACCAGCCAGTCGACCGGTAGTTCATTTCTGAACTAGCCGTTGGCTACGATCGACCACCCCGTCGACCGGACTTCTGTCAAAATTTTTTTCTCATAGTGGTCGGTCGACCGGCACCCAACAGAGGCATGGGTTGAGCCAGTCGGTCAATCGATCGATCGACTGCTGGGGTTAGCGGTCGACCGGTCGGTCGACCGACTAACGTGCACAACATATACAGCCCCTGCCAGAGGATCGGTCGACCGCTCGATTAACCATCTTGGTCTATAATAGGCTACGGTCGACCGCTCAGTCAACTGACCTAGGTCAAAACATATTTTTCTAACTGTTTTTGAAATGCAAACTATTTTAAAAATATTTTGTATTGGTTTTTAAGAGATATAGCAATGCATAGGCAATGAAATACATGTTCTAAATAGGATATAAAATTTTGAAAAAAATTGAAAACATGTATCAAGTACCTAACATGCAAAATACCAATACGATAAAAACTTGTATTTTCGAAAACGTGTATTTTTGTGTGTGTAACTTCTTGAGCATCAAATCTATATTCATACTATTTTTTTACAAGATTCTTAGTGACTACAAGTATCTTCAAGCGGACTTCTCCAATAGCGAAGTCGAGTGCTTTAAGCTCCAATCTCATACTTGAATACCCTTGAGGCTTCAACACCTTCCTTTAGAGGAAGAAAACTCATTGAATCTTCTTGAACCCTGAAACACACTTAAACACTTGAACTTGATTATTTTTAAATAATCACATATGCTTTGTTATCATCAAAACAAAGAAATCGGTGATTGTAACTTTGGGCCAACATAAATTTCTTCCTCTTTGTATCCGCTAGTAGTATTTGTTAGTCGAGTATAAGTTGACTAACTTTTCTTGATTTGCTTATCTTCTTCTACTTCAAATCATCTTCTCCAACTCGATTGGATCTTCTTGGAGCATCATCTCCTCTTGAAAACAAGACAAAATCCCAACATAATGTACTATTACCAGTTGACTAGGAAACATTGAATATAAGATGTCCTGATGGGACAACTTGGTATAATTCATAAGAACAAGACCTTTCTAAAAAGAAAAACATTTACATCTTATTATCACTCACACACACAACACAACACATGAGCACAAACAACACACATATAAGAATTAAGAAAGGTAACTAATACGTCCGGTCTTTTTTTTTTAATAATTTCATTTTTTTCACAGTATTGATTATCAAAAACTTATGTACTCCTGTGTCTTGTTTTTTTAAAAGTTTTTTAATCAGACACAGGAACTGATCCCCACTATTCTATCTCAATGAAAACACACTCAGAAACATATGCATGCGAATAATTTTAGGAACCAATTAAGCAAAACTGAGTGTCACAAGGTTATGTGTCCTTGAAAAAGATGTTAGAAAAATGTATATACCACTATAAATTATAGGAATCAATCATTCCACCATTTACATAATTCACAGTCACATGTTGCCTTCACACTAGCATGATTAATTCTCCCTTTTGTGGTATATTGTAGTGTTTGAAGAAACTTTTAGGATCCTTATGCAACTTTGATTAGTGTGTCCGCGCGCGCGCGCGCGCATGGAGGAGGGGCAGGGAGGAGAATAAATTGAGACCAATTTGTAGTCTCTGGAATATTTTTTTTAAAGTATGCAGGAAGTTTTGTTATTTAGATCAAATTCTGGTTAATTATCTTCCTCAGTTTGATCATGTTAGCCCATGTATGTGTTCAGAGTCTAATGAACGCAAAGCTTGGGTGTTTTAATATACAAAATTAAAGAATTAGGAAAAAAAAGTACCTCAATGGTGCCGACAACATACTCAGATAGTATTGCGATTACAATCGTCATGCCCACCAACCAAGCCAATGCACTTGCAAATCCAATGACCGGCTCATCTTTAGACACCACATCATCTTGATCATCATCTTCCTGATCATAATGATTCAAATATCTTTTAACCTTGAAAACATTTTTTTATATGTAATTGTTTAAAACCTATATATGTTGATGAAAACCGACGCTCACAACAATTTAAAGAAACCATAAGGTTGGTTCTCTTATATAAAATAAACTCCTTCAAATAGCTTATCTATATTACTAAGTAAATTAGATGGAAGAAAAATGTACATGGTTCTCCTAGCTAGCACTAAAATAAAATAGGTGATGAGTGTTAAATAAATAAAAATAAATAAAGCACGATAAATCAAATAATCAGGTTAGTAGGACCACCTCTTGAGATTCAAAAAGCTGGCGATGAGTCTTGAGCTGGAAGAAGAGGTAAGCGATGTACGCGAGGAGCATGATGATGCTGCATGCTCTTGATAGTTCTAATGCAGGGAGCCCAACCTCCTTGTGCTCATTAGAGTTCACTGCATATTTGAACATCAATGCTAGCACATGGCACAAAGCACCTAAAAGTAATAGGCTGGAGTTAACATCTGCTTGTTTCTGCATAAAATATATAGCATAGGGAAATTAACTAGGTCAATAGATCAATATATAGAGAATAAATTAGAACGCGGTGATCAAAAGAGAGGAAAAAAACAAAAACAAAATGCCTCAATATTTGAAAACTTACACGGTCATATAGTTGCTCCTTGCGGATATTGGCAAGCCCACCACAGAAAAGCGAGGTGCCAAGGACGAGTAAGAGATTGGAAAGGATGGATCCAACCAAGGAACATTTGACAACATCTATCTTTCCTCGATGCAGAGCAAACAAGGCAATGATGACCTCTGTGGCATTACCACATGTTGCATTGAGGAGTCCACCAACTATATACATACATGCATGCATACAACATTATACCATTAATTATGACAAGCTAACTATTTATCTAAAATATTAAGCCATAAACATAATCATCTAACGATTCAAATTTAACTGTAAAAATGGGAGTGCATGGGAGCACCACAATTAAGACATACCAGTCGGCCCAGTGAAATACGCAATTTGCCTGCAATACCACACACACACACACACGTACAGTGAAAACAATTAAGTTATCTACTTCTTTCACAAAAATATAATAAAATAAAACAAAACCAATTATCTAGTATGTTTATCTTTTAATAGCCGCGTTAAAGGGAATAGAAATGTGTACTGGTTACTGATAAGTAATCACGCATGCCAACTGGTAATGCAAATAAAAACTTACTCTGTGAGAAAGCTGACGCGTTCTGCGAGAGGAGTTAGGCCCAACAAGCTCAATGCAAAAATCCACGCCTGGATTCAAAAGTAAATAAATAAATAAATAAGATATCCAATTGATCACTAGTACACTATAGACCAGTATGTGTGCCTCAAGGTGACCTAATGGCAAGTCATTGAGTTTGCTCCCTAAGTGGTTTGGATTTCAAGCCTCTTGGTGGACATATTTCACCCCCGGACTTTGGCTCATCATTTATCATGTTCCGTAACAAGAAACTCCGTGAGACCCATGGAATTAGTCAGAAATCATACTTGTTGTCCGCAGTATATATAGGTAGAAAAACAGACAAATTAATCAAGATATCAAGGCATGTATTGTTATTTATTATTAAATAAGTAGACTAATCAAATTAAATTAATAATTAGGGAAGGGATGGAATTAATCAATCTAATAATTATAGTTAATTAGGGAGCGATCGATGGAGAGGGAATTATTATATTGAAAATGATGGAGGAAGGAATTAGAAATACCCGTCCAAAGTTGAAGTATTCGGCGACGACGGCGAGGGGGACTGCAGGGAAGAGGACGAAGAGCTTGGTACCGAGGAAGATCTCCAGGAGGTTGGCGAGGAGGTTCCTCAGGAGCCCGGAGCGGACCTTGGAGACAAGGGTTAGGTCCGATTTCTTGCGGAGGGACGAAGACGACATGTTGTGAGCGGTGCGACCGTGACCGTGACCGTGACGCGTCTCCTTGCTGATTAGCCCGACGCCTCCGCCATCACTGTTTCCCTTGATTATCAAGGAAATATTATTGTCTCCACCTCCACCACCAGACTCCAATCTTCTCGCTGCAGCAGCAGTGCTAGTCATTTCTGCTCGATCCTCCACCTGCCTCTCTTAATTACCAATTGCCGTCGGCTGGGGCTAGAGAGAGAGAGAATCGGACGGAAGTTTGAAGCACTTGCTGAGAGCCTTCTTCGATCGATCACCTGCTGCAATTGCCGCCGCAGCAAACCCACCCAACTAAACTCCTCCTTACCCCCCGTAGTACTACAAAAAGCCCTCTATTTTCACGATATTTTTATGTGCCACTCTCTCTCTCTCTCTCTCTCTCTCTCTCTCTCTCGTACTACTACTGTCTCTGTGTATCGTTCGTTCGTTCTTTCGTTCACGAACTCACATATATCAATGTTGGAATCGCCAGCCTGCTGAGCCTCCTTCTATAAAACGGATGGATGGATGGATGGTATTGCCCGCGAAAGAGGGGATTCAATCGACACGAAACCGGAAATTATTGATGCGGATGCAGTTTCCTGGAAGGTTCATGCAATTTGTCCTCTTCCTGTGCAATGCCCCATTTTCATTTGGCAGGTAACCTGACGCCGTGCGTGAGGGCATGATGTACAGTACATCCCCCGTGGACGTGGTCTCAAGCTCAAGCCCAAACTCAAACCCGTCCAGCCTGATTACTGTATATTTTAATTATACTCATTCATCCTCATCCCTCGAGTGACTCACCACCGTCCTTTTCACTATTGTAGACTAGTTTAATGACTAATATACTATAATTAAAATTTTAAGTGAAGAATGAATCTTATTCAACTTTTTTTTCTTACTTGCTTGCTTGAAAAAATAAAAGGTACACTAGTCTTTTATAGGCTTCAAAGGAAAAAACTTACAAGAGTATCAACCATCTATTTTAATGTCATAAACAAATGACAATAATGCATATATGACTCTTTAACTTATCTTATTCATGGTGATTTTTGATTTCTCTAAATCGATGATGACTCTTCATTCCTTTTAATTGATGAGGATGACTCTTCATTTCTTTCAATTGATGATGACTCTTCATTTCTCCTAATTGATGATGATGACTCTTCATTTTTTCAATTGATGATGACTCTTCATTTCTCCTAATTGATGTTGATGGCTTTTCATTTTTTCACCTTATGATGTCTCTTCTACTTCCAAAATTAATGTCATAAAAGACATTTTTATTTGATATTCCAACACGCCACCTCAAATCAAAATGTTTTCATACCGAGCATTTCTTTTAGCCTTCTGAAAGATTCAATAGGCAATGGTTGGTGAAAATATCTGCTACTTGCTCCATGGTATGACAATACTCCAGCTCCATGATTTTCTGCTTTACATGGTCTCTGAGAAAATGAAACCGTGTATCCATATGTTTGCTCCTCCCATGATGTACTAGGTTATTTGCAAGTTGGATAGCTGATTTGTTGTCCACAAATATTACAGTCGCTTCTTCTTGTGGATGATCCAACTCCTTTAAACTGTTCCGCTACCAAATAGATTCACACACAGTAGATGAAGCTGCCACATACTCTGCTTCGCATGAAGATAAGGCCACAACTCCTTACTTCTTTGAGGTCCATGAAAATGTAGTTGACTCAAGATAGAAGACATAGCCAGTGGTGCATTATCTCTCATCTTGGTCACCTCCCCAGTCGCTATCTGAATAGCCTACTAACTCTGCAGTTTCACCATAAATATAAAATAGATCAAGATTGAGTGTGCCTTCGATATACCTTAGAATCCTCTTTGCAGCTAGCCAATGAGACTCCTTCGGTGTCTCCATATATCGATTCACAAGTCCGACTTCATAAACAATATTGGGTCTTGTGATCGTTAAGTATCTCAGGCTACCAACTAGACTTTTGAAATAAAGACAAATTATTAGAAATTTGCCTTGATGGTTCCTCTTCATGTAGATGGCATGCTCATAAGGACATTTGGTGAAACAATTTTGATGAAGATAACAATCAATTCGGGTATTCCATGCCCCTGGTGCCTGCTTTAAGCCGTACAAGGCTTTCTTTAGGTGATATACTTTGTCTTCTTACCCTTTTATCAGAAAACCTTCTAGTTACTGTACATACACCTCTTCTTCTAGAATACCATTGAGAAATGCTTACTTGACATCTAGATGATATATCTTCCACCTGTGATGAGCTGTAAGTGAAATTAATAGTCTCACCTAAAATCACCTAGAGAGGGGTGACTAGGTGACTAGCTAATCTAATGGTGAATTAATGCGGAATCAAAAATTATTTATGCAAACTAAAAATCCTTATGCACAACACACCAAGCATAACACAAGAGTGTAGCCGAATTTCCCGTGAAGGGCTCTGGACTAACTCCTCAAGATTCCTCTAGATAAGAGTTGAGGTGCCGCTTTGGCTCTCTTGGTTGAATACAAGTGTGAGCAAACAATCCCAAGCATGTAACAATATAGCACAATGTATATCAAGCACATAAAGATGAAGACAATATAAGCATGCAAGATATAAAGACAAGTGAGAGATAGAGAGAGAGAGCAATCGCAAACATGAGAGAATTGTTTCGAGGTTCGAGCACACTTGCTCTACGTCCCCGCCTTCAACACTATGAAGGATTTCCACTAAAAATTGATCCCACCAGATCACTCGGTGCCGTAACACCTACAAGTGAGTTCACACTAGAACCCTTTGAACTCTCTGGTCCCTCTCTTATTCCCGCAAGAATAACACACCGCAAGCACACTAGCTTGCCGGGGCCGCATCTCTACAACGAGCTCTCACTAGAACTCGAAACACCGCGAACCTGCAAGTCCGCCTCCTCAAATACAAGATGAAACACTTGGTGATCTAAACACTTTGATAACCTAAAATCCTCTCACAACAAAGATCCCGATAGGATGATATAGCAATGGATAGCTCAAGAGTGTGTGTGAGAAAACTAGGATGGAAAATGTGGTGAAAAACTCAAAGGATCACTTTTACAAAACACTCATGAAAAACTTCCTTTTGATTTGGAAATATTTGCTCTCAAATAAGTGGAGAAAACCTCTACAATAGATAGGAAAAATTGACTTTGAAACTCTCCAAAAATCTTGTATAAAACAGTCCATGGGAGCCCCAATTTATAGGCCAAGAAAAACTAGCCGTTAGGGTCCAAATCAGCAGTCTGCACTGCTGTTAGTCGACCGCCCGGTCGACCGCCAACGGTCGGATTTTCGACCGTTGAGCCACCGATCGACCGGAGCCTGGATACAGAGAGCAGACACTCTCTGCCGGTTGACCGCCCGGTCGACCGGGGCCATTTCCAGAGAGAAGAGCTCTCTGGCGGTCGACCGGGTCGGTCGACCGCCCCTCCAGCCAAACAAGGCGTGCACGTTTTGTGCACGTCGGTCGATTGCCCGGTCGACCGACTCCTGGCTCGGTCGACCGTGCAGTCGACCGGCAGAAGCCAAAACAGTATTTTTTTTTGGGATTAAAAGTTTGTCATTTTACCTTCAATAAAATCTCATAAAATCTCTAAAAATCTACAAAAATAAGTTCAGTATTATACTTTGATATACAAACATGTTTGAGTAAAAATCAAAACATGTTACAAGCATTTTGAACTATTTTTATAACTTGAAATTTTTGGCTTAAAACAAAAACCGTATTTTTCCAAATTGATTTTTCCAAAACTTCTCCAAATACAAAAATAAGATATATTTAAACACTTTTAAAGTATAGAGTGTATGGATATGATCTACTACACATATATGATGATATATCCATGTTTTTGACATTAAGCTCTAAAATAGTTTTGGTTAAAACACATATATATATAAAACTCCAAAAACCAAAACGGTATTTTTCCAAAATGAAAACTCTTTTGTATTTTTTAAAAATGAAAACTCTTTTATAAAAACTCATCTAAATCTTGTATGTGAGCGTATATGATACTTGAGCAATCCACCAACTATTCTATCCTTTACATTTTATCTAAAAATAAAATCTTAACAAAACAAACCTAGACACAAGTCTTCTCTTGAAGGTCTTCACTTGAAAATCTTCTTCTCCTTCTTGACTTTGTCCAAATCTTGATCCAAAGAGCTAGACTCCTATTGAGTACTAGATGTGGTCTTGATGCACAAGCTCTTGAATCAAACTGTGCTAGCTTCAAAACTTGACTTGAAATTCTTTGTTGAAGCTACACACCTACTAAGATCTTGATCATATATCTGAGACTAATTAAACACAAGATCATTAGTACTATAACTACATGAGTTAATCATCATCAAAACTAGAGTGATGGGCCTTTGGGCCAACAATTTCCCCTTTTTGATGATGACAAAACTCATGGAGTTATATATGCATGGATAAAAGACAAGCTTCATAGAAGCTCCCCCTTAACTCATGCATAACAATAAACAAATAGGATATGGCAATGGAGTGCATAAAACTAAACAAACATATATGCATCAATAGGGTGAGAGAAACATGCATGAATCAAAAGTTCTTTTCCCAAAAAACTTTCTCCCCTTTTTGTTTAAACTATCAAAAACATTCTCCTCAAAAGCACAAGATGCATAACTCAATATATGCAAAAACACAAATATGCATATATAAACTCAAAAATCTTTCTCCCCCCTTTTGTCAATCATCAACAAAGGGGTAAAAACTAAATCAACAATAAAGATATATACGCGATATAAATTCATGAAGAGGAAGATGCTAAGTTAGCTTCCCTGCATACATGCATTACATGAAGAAGGGATGACAAAGCCTAACTCACATAACGCATAATATACAATGCATAAGTGGAGATGTGAAGCTCCCCCTACACACGTGTATCACATAAGGAAGAGATATCAACCTCCTCAATATAAGATACACTCAACATGAATCTATATATAGAAGAGATGTTAAGCTCCCCTTGCATATAAGCAATACATATCAAAACATTTTTAAGTCACTTTGAAACAAATTTTGATAATTACTCAAGGTAATAAAACAAATTTTGATATACCATTTGTACATAAACAAAATTTTAAGATATCCAATTGTAACTAAACAATACAAATTTTAAATTTTTCTTAAATCAACAAATCAATTTGAGATATCACAAGATTTTGATACCATATGAAATAGGAAATATGTGATACCAATTGAAATTGAAACACTTGTACATTTTATATCAATGAAAGAAAATATTTTGAAACATATATACCAATTGAAATATATGGTAATTTTTGATACCAAATAGGCAAAACATATTGATACCAAATGAAATTTAAACCTAATTGAAAATTGAAGCATATTGATACCAATTGAAATATATGATAAATTTGATATCAATAAAAACACCAAATGAAAATAATACATAAGCTTATCAAAGTACCAATTGAGATACCAATTGAAAATCAAGATTTAAATCAAGCTTAGCATAAACAAACTTTGTGCTTTAAACATATAAATATCTTTTAAATTAAGCACAATTAAATCATATATATGTATGAAAATAAAAATACCAATAGAAATTGATATTACTTGAAATGTGAGGCATACATATATAGAAAATATATGAGCATACAAAATAAAAATCAATTGTGATACCAATTGAAAACACAATGAGGATCAAGTGTATAGCTCATAAATAACCACCCTATACATGCACATGATAAAAGATTTTCAATAAGACATACAAGGCATGGTCGCCCATCGTCTGCCTTTGAAGGGGTTGGTAGGGGTTTTCAAAAATAAGAGTATGAAAAATATTTTAGCATTGAAAACACTACCAAATGAAGAATGCATAACTAGTTAAAAGTAATTTTTAAAAAACTAGTTAAAGATCCTTCAAACATGAAAACAAATCATATATATCTCATGAATTATACTAAATACACAAATATTGTCACTCAAGATTGATAAAGCTCAAAAATGCTCATGAAAACATAGTCATGAGAAAACAAATAAAATGTGAGTGTACAAGCATCATGTGAATAGCATATTCATGAAAATAGTCAATTAGGCTCAAAAACATCAATCATGTGAAAAACATGAAAATTCATTTTATCAAATAAATATGAAAATCATAAAGATTTTATTTTTCATATAAAAATAACCTTCAAGGTATATGTATGATTTATCCAAGGCTAACAATATACATACATATCCTAAACTAAAATGAGTCCATAATGTAATTTGCATGAAAGCAAGTGACTCAAGGGCATACATGTATATTTATTAGTTTTGAACAAAAGATTACATATACATGAAGCAAAAACATGAAAATAGGCAAAACAAGTGTAAATGAGTGAATCATCAAAACTAGGCTATACAAGTACATGTAGTGAGTACTAATGATCAATGAAGTGTAAACATATATGAATCAAATTGTTACTTACTACTTGTACAAGTATATATACAAGTTTTGACAAAAACTACATCTAAACAAGTATTTACCACATGAAAACACAAAACATGATTATTTTAACAAACACTAACACATGCTAAAAATCATCAATTATAAAAGCATGTAAATAAAATAGGAGTTTAGAGATAGTTACCAAACCAAAGAACTATACTCTAAGTCTTCAAAATATGGTGGTCCTTCCACCAAACCTTCCTTGATAGCAGTGCATCAATATGTGTGTCCATCTAATCTATGTGCATCCACCACCAAGGCACCAAGCCTCTCACGTCATATGAGAGCCCACACCTACATCAAACACACAAGGTGAGAATTTTGGTACCCATTTTCTTTTGGGTCCATGGGGGTAGCTTTGTTCGGAACCCAAACATTTTTATTAGCAAAATTAATAGAATTTACTCTATCATAACAAAATTTTGCCAAATGGCCTTTGCGGTCACAATGTGTACACTTGTACACTCTAGTGTGCATATGTGTATAAGTGTGATCATGACATGCAAAGTGTGCATATGCATATTGTGGGTGATGTGCATGAACATAAAGAGCTTGTTTCCTTTGAAATAAGGTTTCCAATTTAGAATGGTTAAATGCACATTTGCTCAACGTTGAGCTCAAACAATCTATTTTATTTTTCAAAAATTTAACTTCATTTTTAGTAGTAGCTGAAAAAGCATGGTCAACAATCTTTTTCTTTTTAGAAACATTTTCCTTTTCTTTTGAAACAATTTTTTTTTCAAAGAGGTGTTTTCTTGTAAAGCAATTTCCTTTTCTTTTTCCACCAAAATAATCTTATTTTTCAAAGCATTGTTTTGTGCACAAATATCATTTAGTTTAGAAAATAAGGAACTATTTTCATTTTTCAAACATTCATTTTCTTTTGAAATGTTTTCAAATTTATTTTGAAAAGAATCCTTTTCTTCTAAAATAGAATCAAACTTCTTTTTCAAAGTCTTATTTTCCTTTTTGAGCAATTCATATTTTTCAAGGAGTTGTTGACAAAAAGAAGCAAGTTCGTCATATGGCATATCAACATTCTCTTCTAGCTTGGATTCGATATTTACCTTAAAGGGGTTATCCCCTTGGACCATGTAGCACACATTGGAAGCATCACTTCTAACATCCAAGTCGCTCCTCGCATAATATTGTTCTGTTCGCCAAGGGAGACAATGGTGTTCCATACTATAAAAGCCGAATCAAGATTAGCAACCCTAGATAAATATTCATCATTTAGGGTACTCTTTAAAGTATGGATGGCTTTTGCATTAGCCTCTAGATGTTTGCCATTTAAACAATAAGAATCTCTAATAGTGGTAAAATAAACATGAATGCCTAGGGCTTTGAGGTACATAGACATCTTAACCTTCCAAGTTTGGATGTTAAGAATGTCAAAAGTGGGAGGTGACATGAAATCCATGTGTGTGTACAAATATTGTGATTAAGTATAAATGAGGATCTTTAACTCTAGGTTATTAGACCCAAATCAAGAACAATTGGCTCTGATACCAATTGAAATCACCTAGAGGGGGTGAATAGGTGACTAGCTAATCTAATGGTGAATTAATGCAGAATTAAAAACTATTTATGCAAACTAAAAATCCTTATGCACAACACACCAAGCATAACACAAGAGTGTAGCCGAATTCTCCTTGAAGGGCTCTGAACTAACTCCTCAAGATTCCTCTAGATAAGAGTTGAGGTGCCGCTTTGGCTCTCTTGGTTGAATACAAGTGTGAGCAAGCAATCCAAGCATGTATCAATATAGCACAATGTATATCAAGCATATAAAGATGAAGACAATATAAGCATGCAAGATATAAAGATAAGTGAGAGATAGAGAGAGAGAGAGAGAGAGAGAGAGAGAGAGAGAGCAATCCCAAACACGGAAGAATTGTTTCAAGGTTTGAGCACACTTGCTCTACGTCCCCGCCTTCAACACTATGAAGGATTTTCACTAAAAGCGATCCCACCGGATCACTCGGTGCCGCAACACCTACAAGTGAGTTCACACTAGAACCCCTTTGAACTCTCTGGTCCTTCTCTTGTTCCAGCAAGAACAACACACCGCAAGAACACTAGCTTACCGAGGGCCGCACCTGTACAACGAGCTCTCACTAGAACTCGAAACACCTTGAACCCGTAAGTCCGCCTCCTCAAATACAAGATGAAACACTTGGTGATCTAAACACTTTGATCACCTAAAATCCTCTCACAACAAAGATCCCTATAGAATGATATAGCAATGGATAGCTCAAGAGTGTGTGTGAGAAAACTAGGATGGAATATGTGATGAAAAACTCAAAGGATCACTTTTACAAAACACTCATGAAAAACTTCCTTTTGATTTGAAAATATTTGCTCTCAAATAAGTGGAGAAACCCTCTACAATAGATAGGAAAAATTGGCTTTGCAACTCTCCAAAAATCTTGTATAAAACAGTCCATGGGAGCCCCAATTTATAGGCCAAGAAAAAACTAACCGTTGGGGTCCAAATCAGCAGTCTGCACTACTGTCGGTCGACCTCCGGTCGACCGCCAACGGTCCGATTTTCGACCGTTGAGCCACCGGTCGACCGGCCAGTCGACGGGAGCCTGGATACAGAGAGCAGACACTCTCTGCTGGTCGACCGCCTGGTCGACCGGGGCCATTTTCAGAGAGCAGAGCTCTCTGGCGGTCGACCGGGTCGGTCGACAGGCCCTCCAGCCAAACAAGGCATGCACGTTTTGTGCACGTCGACCGACTCCTCGGTCCGGTCGACCGTGCAGTCGACCGGCAGACGCCAAAACAGTATTTTTTTAGGGATTAAAAGTTTGTCATTTTACCTTCAATAAAATCCCATAAAATCTCTAAAAATCTACAAAAATAAGTTCTGTATTATACTTTGATATACAAACATATTTGAGTAAAAATCAAAACATGTTACAAGCATTTTGAACTATTTTGTAACTTGAAATTTTTGCCTTAAAAAAAAAACCGTATTTTTCCAAATTGATTTTTCCAAAACTTCTCCAAATACAAAAAAAAGATATTTTAAACACTTTTAAATCATAGAGTGTATGAATATGATCCACTACACATATATGATGAAATATCCATGTTTTTGACATTAAGCTCTAAAATAGTTTTGGTTAAAACACATGTATATATGAAACTCCAAAAATCAAAACGGTATTTTTCCAAAATGAAAACTCTTTTGTATTTTTCTAAAATGAAAACTCTTTTATAAAAACTCATCTATATCTTGTATGTGAGTGTATATGATACTTGAGCAATCCATCAACTATTCTATCCTTTACATTTTATCTAAAAATAAAATCTTAACAAAACAAAGCTAGACACAAGTCTTCTCTTGAAGGTTTATTTGAAAATCTTCTTCTCCTTCTTGACTTGGTCCAAATCTTGATCCAAAAAGCTAGACTCCTTTTGAGTACTAGATGTGGTCTTGATGCACAAGCTCTTGAATCAAACCGTGCTAGCTTCAAAACTTGACTTGAAATTCTTTGTTGAAGCTACACACCTACTAAGATCTTGATCATATATCTGAGACTAATTAAACACAAGATCATCAGTACTATAACTACATGAGTTAATCATCATCAAAACTAGAGTGATGAGCCTTTGGGCCAACATCACCGTGTCCAATCGAGCAACTAGTGCAAAGACTTCTTCGTAGTCGATGCTGTATTTTTGTTTGTAACCTTTCGCTACAAGCCTCGCCTTGTACCGACCAACTTCACCATCTGTTGTGCATTTGATCTTCTACACCCATTTGATACCTATTGCCTTGTGATTTTGTGAAAGTGTTGTCAATACCCATGTGTCGTTCTTTTGAATGGCATGCATCTCTTCCTTCATTGCTGATCGCCAACAATCTTCTTCCTTAGCCTCTTGGAAAGTGAGAGGCTCATGATCGGCATATAAACAAAAGAGATTAGTTTCTCCATCTTCTTCTATCTGCTCATAGATCTCCCTGAGGCTTCTCATTTTGATTGGACCTCGTTGCACGGAGGATTCGCTACTACTACCTTCCCCAGAAGATGGAGAACCTCTTGCGGGAGACGGTGTAGCATGTTGAGGAGAGGGTGGTGTAGCTGGTGGTGGAACCTCTTGAAGGGGCTCGTCAGGTTCATTCACCATGGGTTGCTCTTTGGCAGTCTCTTCATTGCTCCAACTCCATGCTTCAGCTTCATTGAAGACAACGTCTCTACTAACCACTAGTTTCTTAGTTAGTAGATTGTAGAGCTTGTATGCCTTCGACTCCTCGCTATATACGATGAAAATACATTTTTCACCATGATTGTCAAGCTTCTTCTTTTTAACTTCAGGTACTTGAGCATATGCAACACACCCAAAAATTCATAGGTGTGCGACATTAGGCATGTAGCCGCTCCATGCCTCTTGAGGAGTTTTGCCCTTCACTTACTTTGTCGGGCACCGGTTGAGCAAGTAAGTTGAACATGCCACAGCTTCTGCCTAAAACTGCTTCGACAGCCCCTTTTCTTTGAGCATGGTTCTTGTTATGTCAAGAATAGTGCGGTTCTTTCTTTCTGCGATGCTATTTTGCTGTGGTGTGTAGGCAGTAGTAAATTGCCTCTTTATACCTTGCTCCCTGCAATATTCTTGAAACATATTTAAGGTGTACTCATCACTTCGATCAGATCGGAGAGTTATTAGCTTGTGGCAACTCTCCGCTTCAATAAGAGTTTTAAAATTCTTGAAGGCAGTAAAGGCAGCAGATTTTTCTTCAAGAATGTACACCCACAGCTTTCTACTGAAATCATCAATGAAGGTAATAAAATATCTATTACCTCCTAAAGAGACGGGATCTAATGGTTCGCAGATGTCACTATGAACAAGTTGCAATGGTTCCTTTACTCTCCACGACTTTCCACTGGGAAAATGAAGTCGTGCTTGCTTGCTAATTATGCAAACTTCACAAGTATGATTTGGTGGATTGATTGTTGGTAAACCTCGTACCATGTTGGTTGTAGATAGTAGCTTCAGGCTGCTAAAGTTTAGATGACCGAAGTGAAGATGCTACCTCCATGACTCATTCTTCATGAGTCCTTGAAAATACTTCTCAACTTCGTGTTTAGATGCAAGGGAAATATGCGGTTCTTTGTCATCTTAACGCAAGCTATAAGACCTTCTTTTGTATTTTTCAACCAAAGATGGTTGTTCTCCATATATACTTTATATCCTTTTTCGAGTAATTGACCGATGCTGAGAATATTACTTTTCATGTTAGGAATATAATAAACATCAGAAATATACTCAGGCTTACCATCCTTTTGGTAGATTTTGATCTTCCCTCTGGCTTCAATAGGGAGTTTTGAAGAATCTCCCAAGCTCACACTTCCATGAACTCCTTCTGTGAGTTCCATGAAAGTTTTTTCTTTCCGCACAGGTGGTTGCTAGTACCCGAGTCAAGATACCAAACATCATTCTGATTACTTGAATCATCATGACCAAGAAGAAGAGTAGAGTTATTACCCACATCATTTGTTACTTCAGTGAGATTGGTAAGATCTTCAGTTCTGTGCCAGCAATCCGAGGTATAGTGTCTAAATTTTTGACAGTTGTAGCATTGGACGTTCTTGTTGTTTTCACGTCCAGATGTAAATCTTCCACGGTTGCTTCGTCCTCGACCTCTGAAGCTTTGGAACTCCACTTGATTTGAGTGGTTCATTGTTGGGGACCACATCCCCTACCTCTACTACGACCACGACCTCTACTATGTGAGCCTCGATCATTTAGAGTCAATTTTGACTCTAATGCTTGTTCCAAAACTATGAAACTGGTCTTCTTTTGCATGTGTTGCTCAAGAACTTGGAGAGATCCCAAAAGCTCCTCTATTGAGACCTCCTCTAGATTCTTGGACTCCTCAATTGCTGCCACCACATGCTCGAACTTTGATGTGAGGGATCGCAGTAATTTCTCTATCACTCGGATGTCCTCCATCTTCTCTCCATTTCTCCTCATTTTATTCACAATTAGAAGTAATCGTGAATAATAATCAGAGATTTTTTCTTCATCTTTCATTTGAGCGGCTTCAAGATCGCCCCTCAAAGTTTGGAGACGAATTCGCTTCACCCGCTCGACTCCTTTACAGATGATAGCAAGGATTTTCCTTGCTTCCTTGCTCGTCGTTGCTTCGGCAACTCTCTCGAAGGTAGACTCGTCCAACCCTTAATAGAGTAAAAAATGAGCCTTGCTATCCTTCTTTCTTTGCTCTTTAAGAGCCTTCTTCTCTTCGGCGGTATAGGCGGCTTCTACCTCCGGTGTGGGTTTCTTGAACCCATCAATGATTAGCTACCACAACTCTGGAGAACCAAATAAAGTTTTCATCTGAATTGACCAACTCTCATAGTTATCTTTCAATAACTTGGGTACTTGTGGATTGATGAGATTGTTGGTGGAGGCCATGAGGAGAAGAGAAAATGAAAAGAAATTGAATTGGCTCTGATACCATTATTGCATACTAGTCTACAGACTAATATACTATAATCTAAAATTTTAAGTAGAGAATGGATCTTATTCAACTTTTCTTTCTTGCTTGCTTGCTTGAAAAAAAAAAAAGGTACACTAGCCTTTTATAGGCTTCAAAGGAAAAAACTTATAAGAATACCAACCATCTTATTTAATGTCATAAACAAATGACAATAATACATATATGACTTTTTAACTTCTCCTATTCATGGTGACTTTTGATTTCTCCAATTGATGATGACTCTTCATTCCTTCTAATTAATGATGATGACTCTTCATTTCTTTCAATTGATGATGACTCTTCATTTCTCCTAATTGATGATGATGACTCTTCATTTCTTTCAATTGATGATGACTCTTCATTTCTCCTAATTGATATTGATGGCTCTTCATTTTTTCATCTTATGGTGTCTCTTCTACTTCCAAAATTAATGTCATAAAAGACATTTTTATTTGATGTTCCAACATTTATTGCTATACTCTCAAACTCTATAATAATATTTTCCTTTTCTTTTCCTTGCAATAATAACCTCTCCTACATCTATTTCCCTGTTATACAATTCACACATAAACTTTATCGCAAGCAAATTAAGAGACTTATTTGTACCTTTAATCCAACCTCAATGTTTTTGGTATGTGATACTGCAATATGCTCTCTTTCTTCAAGTTTTAGAAACTTCCCTCTCTGTGCATTATCAATATGTGCATGGCATCAAATGATCCAACTGGTAACACCATTTTAATTAACTTTTTATTGGGATCATTCCTCTCCAAATATATTTTGTTACAACTTAAATGAAAATCACCTAAAAGAGTCTTTCCATTCCAAACTAATTCAAAGTTGATAACAAATCTCTAAAAATTAATAAGTGTTATAAGAGTAAGAAAAATTCAGAGAAATGAAAAAAGTAAGCCAGAAAGAATTATTCTCAAGTTTGCATGTTTTTCATTCATCTTTGTAGCCTCTATTTATAGGCAAACATATGCATATGTTATAAGGAAGAAGATAGAGAGATCGTCCACTAACTCATGCATTAACAACATAGGTTACAAGAAAGAAAGTGGAGAGTTCACCCACTAAGTCATGCATTCATATAAGGAGAAGGTGGAGAGGTATGATTAGGAGTGCAATCAGATCAGATATGGATCAGATATTGCCTTTACCATATTCGTATCCGCACTCAACTTTTAGATATGGATACAGATACAGATATTGACAGATGTGAAAAAATGATATTGTAGGCTGTCTAAAAATGTCCAAACAGACAAGCCCCTGAGAAAGCAGAGTTCCAGCATCAAGGCGCGTCGGCCCGAAGCCCGCGTCTCACCATCAAGGCGCGTCGGCCCGAAGCCCGCGTCTCACCATCAAGGCGCGTCGGCCCGAAGCCCGCGTCTCAGCATCGAGGCGCGTCAGCCCGAAGCCCGCGTCTCACCATCAAGGCGCGTCAGCCCGAAGCCCGCGTCTCACCATCAAGGCGCGTCGGCCCGAAGCCGCGTCTCAGCATCAAGGCGCGTCGGCCCGAAGCCCGCGTCTCAGCATCAAGGCGCGTCGCCCGCGCCTCAGCATCAAGGCGCGTCGGCCCGAAGCCCGCGTCTCAGCATCAAGGCGCGTCGGCCCGAAGCCCGCGTCTCAGCATCAAGGCGCGTCGGCCCGAAGCCCGCGTCTCAGCATCAAGACGCGTCGGCCCGAAGCCCGCGTCTCAGCATCAAGACGCGTCGGCTCGACACCCACGTCTCGGTTGCAACTACCCGGAAATAAGGGGCCAGTCACCGTACATGTAGCGGGAAGTGGCCCCTCATTGTGGAGCGTTTTCAGGGGGCACGTTCATCCCAGGGACCTCTATAAATAGCCCGGTTGGCATCAACAAAGAGACATATATACACACAGAGAGAGACGGGTACAAGAGAGAGATCATCAACAGAGAGAGAGAGCTTGACTCTTCAAGCCAGCTTGCTGCGTACAAGTTGCTCTTCGCCTACCTTCTCTTTTAGAGTTTTTGGTGGACGGAGCTGAGTTACTCCCTCTACCGACCGAAGAGAAGATCCCTCGACGGTCCAGAACGGTCATCTGGTCAATGGAGAACAAGATTCACTCTCCACCGCCACCCGAAGAACCCAGCACTAAACAAAGGGGGAATTCAAGATTCAATATTTCCCCTCCCTTGTAACCGGAAGATTAAGCCGGCTGTAATTTTTCATCTGATTCAAGGAAACGTTACTCCAGCCCCCCTTTTCCGTGTCAAACAAGAGATGGCGACTCCGCTGGGGACCCGGTTTGTCACTGATGAACAAGCTGTGGCGCAGGATGATGTTCTCCGTAAGGGAAGATGGTCGAAACACTCGTTATCGAGTTCGACCAGGCGAAGTATGAAGAGTTCCTCTCTTCTGGCTCCAAGGGCCCAAAGACCCGCGTCTGCCGCCGGGTCTTGACAGGGAACGGCCTCGAGCCCCGATCGGTGGCCTTCTCGAGCTCCTCTGTTGCCCACTGTGCCAAGACAAGTTCACGCGCCAACGCCTCCCAGAAGGCCCGCGTGACCTCAGGCACTGCTGTTGCGATCAACCGCGTCGCACAGAACTCACGCGTCAACGTCTCTCAGGAGACCCGCGTGGTGAACACTCTTGGTTCTATAAACCAGGATGTTGTTGGTTTCTCTCCACCTCCTCGACGCAACCGGAATGCTGAGCGTCGACAGAGGAGACGCGCGCGTCAACTCCAAGTCGGAACCGTTGGTTGTCTGACCGGGGGTGGACGCGGCGTACAATCTGATGCCTTGCCCGCATCTCGTCCAGTGCGTGAGATCCGCGTTTGGCGACCCAAACGCGATACTCCTCAAGTTGGGTCCTCCGAGGACCAACCATCAAACGCCAGGGTGAAACCTCCGCGTCTTTCCAAACGCAGGAAGTACGCACTCATAGGCGTGGGGCCCAGCAGCCCACTCTCTCTCAAGCAACTCTGCCCAAACGCATCAGGCAGCAAAGCGAGAGACTCGCGCGCGCGCGTCATACAGCCGCGTCATGAGAGCCGCGTCCCTGAAGTCTGCGTCCAGCCTGAACAGCACATGACTGTCCCCCGTCTTCGACGTTGCGAGACCAGTCTCTTTAATCCCCCTCCCATGGATTTGAGGGATTATTTGACAAGAAAAAGAAGTGCCAATCAAGCCACTTCGTCATGCTGCTGTCAACAGCTCATCCATATGCTCTCTGGATGCCATTATGGATCAGGCGTGCACCAGCAGTCCTTAATCAGACAGCTGACCCTGATTCCTCCGTCCGCCAAAAGAAGACGCTCCCACAGGAGGAGAACCTTCTCAGATGTTGAATACCCGGAGCTTACTGCAAACAGACTAGCAGAGGCAAGGGAAAACAACCAATGGTCAACTCAGAGGAATCTGATTCTGAGCCGGAAGGGGTGTATCAACACACTCACACCCGGACGGGGGCCATTCCCCAATTGACTATAATGCCTTAGCCCGCGGCATTAGAATGGGTGATTCTCACTCCGCTATAGTGGAGTCGCAGGCTTCAAACTCTTCCGTCGAGAAGGAGGCTTCCGCCTACATGGCAGACACTCCTGAGGACGACCAGGCGTTTAGAACAGACGCAGAAGCACCAGATGGATATAATCGCCTCTCACAGAGATCCATTGACTCCCTCAAGCATATGCTTGAGAAATTGCTTAAAGAAAGAGCGAGATCTCCTCCTAGACGCCGAAGGGGAAGGGAGAAAGGGGAGGAAGCCCACCCTCCGAACCTTCCGACGAGACACGACGATCTACCTCGGATGTGTCTAAGCCCTCGTCGCAGGCAAGAAGCGACCCAGACCCGGAAAAGGCTCATGCTAAGAGAATGAGCCTGCTGGAGCAACGATCAATGCCCTTGCCAGTCGTAAAGATCTCCAAGAGGCTGGAGTAGTCCGGCCCTATCCGGCCGAGTGGGACTTAGTCCCATACCCTCCTAAGTTCAAGGCTCCAACTTCTCAAGCATTGACGGGAAGGGGTCACCCAACCAGCACATCTACTACTTCAAATCCCAGACCGGGAATGTAGTAGATAACGACGCTATACTGGCGCGACTGTTCATAGGCACCCTGAAAGGGTTGGCCTTTGAATGGTTCATGAAGCTCCCAGAAGGTTCAATCAAGAACTGGGAGCGACTTGGAGAAGCTGTTTCTGACACGCTTCTTCGAAGATGATTCGGAAGTGACAATGCCCACCCTTTTAGCTACCAAAACAGCGAAAAGGAGAGTCCGTTAAGTCTTTCGTAGAAAGATTTCGGAACGTGGCACTCCGATGTCCAAGCGGCATGACCCAGGCCACCCTGGTGGAAACATGCCGCCACAATCTCCAAACCTCACTCCTTGCTCAAATAGGAGTTGCTGAAAGCCGCACCTGGAAGCAGTTAGTCCAACAAGGTGAACAGGCTGAGGAGATTGTTGCCGTGTCAGGGCGGAGGAAGGCAAGCTGCGGCGGAAAGGTCGACAAGGCGTGCACCGGTACCAGACACCTCCCTCCAGACGAAGCGGAAGGATAACTTGGCGACGGAGACCAAATCTCCCACCAAACCTCAAACAGGCAGGGCAAGTGGCTCTTCAAGCCAGCCACGCCCCAACAAGCAGTATTCCTTCAAGGAGGAACACGTCGTTCACTCTTCAAGCTACTCAACAAGAGCAATCGACTGAAGCTCCCTGAAATTAGGCGCCCAGAGGAAGTCGGCAAGACGACAATCCCAAATACTGCATGTACCACAGGATGTTGGGACATCCTACCAAAAGTTGCTACGTCTTCAAGGACATTCTTCAGGCTCTGATTGACGCGGAGGTGTAAAACTCCGACCAGAGCAGAAGAAAGTGACGGCCAATGTGACGTCGGTTCTCCAGTTTGGGAGAAAACCTCCAA